>QQSS02234234.1:0-10090 GCA_003687565.2 Craspedacusta sowerbii | reverse complement strand
ATATATATATATACATATATATATATGTATATGACCAGCATACTGCTCTTATTGAAGTTGACTGTTTACCAGTGACGCATTGCAAAGTGAACTCTTGTGTCGTCTTACAGCTATTATTACGAGGACGAGAGAGGCTTATTTCCTGAAACGGAGTTCGTCTTCGACTTGGAGCTCCCACGGTCGTTCGAGCCGAAGAATAAGGACAACGAAGTGTCGGACTTCTACCTTCTGCCTGCTAAGGAGGTTTGTTCGAAGCAAAAAGAAACACTTTGGGCGCATTGATTATGTCAACTCTCACTCCTTGGCTTGTGCCCTTCAAATTTGAAAAAGGCTACTTCGTCGTGTGCAGTTTTTGTGTGTGTGCTTATAGGTAAAAGAGCTTATAGCGACTGGCGAGTTCAAACCGAATTGCTCACTGGTCCTTCTCGATTTCTTCATCCGGCACGGGCGTATCGATCCTGACACAGGTAACTTTTAATTACGAAATGTCTTTTTTTGCTCCTGTCACTCTACGGGGCATACTGTGCATGTCTTGGACAGGATTCGGCTTCCAGTGACGCTGACTGGTTCTCGGTTAGCCTTGTGGACGACTTGCTGAGTGCTTTCGGCTTTGGGCGTACCGGACAAGGACAAGTGCTATAATGAAAGCAGTAGAAGTTTGCTGGGAGGGCACAAACGCCCGGCGTACTGCGATGCCAACAGTGGGAATGTTCTGAGCTCGTCCGTTTAGAATTATTGGTGGAGGTTATTGTAGCTGTTGTTATTATGAGGCGAGGCTGCACCGCCCGGAAGTAAATTGTTGTCGTCGTCGTCGTTGTTGTTGTTGTTGTTGTTGTTGTTGTTGTTGTTGCTGTTGTTGTTGTTGTTGCTGCTGCTGCTGTTGTTGTTGCTGTTGTTGTTGTTGTTGTTGGTAAGCTCCTGTTTTTGTGCACAGCCATTAACGTGGAATATTTTTTATTTTATTTTTTTAGAGCCTAACTACATCGACTTCGCACAAGGTTGCCGGAGACCTCTACCGTATTGAACGGCAAGCAACATTGAGATATGGCTGCAAAGTGTGGTAGTTGTGCGTCACTATCACGTGGGCTCTAGCACTGAGATCCTGTACCAGCCGTAGACCACGGATAATTGTGGTCAAATTATTTTCGTTTAATTATGTTCGTAGTGTATGTTATAGTTATAGTCGCTATTTCATGATTTTTCAAACGTGCTCCATCGCAAGTGTAAATAAACTTGTACGCATGGTTTGCTTGCTGTTTTTGTTCTACGTTTGGACCACGAAGCGTTGAAGAGTACAATTTGTGTAGTTGTATTACCCCTCTAAAGCGTATACACAGACTAAATGCGATGAGCACTTACTTGCTCGGAACATTTCGATCACAATTGTGGTTAAATGTATTCCTACTCTATTTTTAGCACTTTCAACTCAGCTGCTTGACATTCGTTGGGGTTGGTTCATGGTTTCATATAGTCTCTTATAGACCCGGTTAGTCCCTGGCTAAAAGAATGCTTCACTCTCTTCAAAGCATGACGGATTTATTTGTTGGTGTTGTTTTACAATTTCTACCATCCTTGATTTTCACATGCAATATTTGTATTGTGGACTCCTTATGACTTTATGGAGCACTTTTGAAGGAGACAAAGCCTTGGCGTTTTTTAATAGACTGCCGCCATGTGCATACAACAGGCCTCTGCGGTGTCAGCTGATATGCAACTCGATTAGCCCGTTACGTTCGTGCTGAAGATGGGCGAGCTCGTAGATCCTTTCACACAACAATCTTACCCTACCAATGGCAAGATTGTCATGGCTACACTTAAACTAGCCCAACCTTCATGCATCATACGAAAATAAATACTATACAGGCCTTCCAATTTTGATTACCTATATCATGGGGCATCCAGTTTTTGATGACGTGCACAATAGCGTCATGTCTTGAATAAGCAGAAGGAGCGCTAGAAGGAGAATCTTCTAGCTTCGAATCATACGCATACTTCTTAGATTACTTCAAGCAGCATATAGCGAATTGCATGCCCGAAGCACTGCTTCCTTCGTCCATGACAAGCCAAACAGGAGCCTTCAGCAAGGAACGGCTTCTTTCTTGGCAAATTCCTCTAACTCACCCATTGAAAAATCGTGTGTTGGTGTAGTTAATCATAGTACACATTAAAATGTAAAATGGCTACTCAAAAATAATCTCTAGGAACAATACGAGACGATTTTTGTATGATAAACAAGCAGAATGTCTTCGTGCAATATTTTAATTGAACCTCGTTTAATTTTTGTCCTTCACTGTAGCAAGATCCCCATTTCACTTAAGATCTTAGCGCAATTAATCTTTACTCGTCTTGACGACATTTCATAAAGTTCTTGAACGTCCTTAACTAGAAGAAATTAAGTTCTGCCAAGCAAGCACAGACAGCATGAAGATTCCAGCCATGAGTACACTGGTTTGATCTCCAAGAGTTCCTCGACGATCTTAGCAAGTTGACCTACTTTTCACTGTTACTTACTGGCACATTGGAGCATTCACTACATGTCTGCTAACTTTTTTATCTGGCTTTTTATGTCAGTTTGTTGTCTTTTCTGACATTATAGCCTATCTGTGAGCACCATCTTCCTTTCAATTACTTCAATTATTAAGTACCGTTACCTTCATCATCTATTCGTTCTAACTGCAGACTTAGTGATACTTGGGATTGAAATAACTTTGATTTTTTAAAAATTTATTTTAAAATTTATTCGTATTTAAGTAAGCCCTCCTTTTTCAAGTGTTTAATAGAAGTTCCAATTTCATCGTTGACACATCCTCATTTAATTTTCTTTTGTTGTATTCGGGGTACCATGGTCTACTGACCACATTCAATCTGTCTTCCATCACTTTGGAAAATGCCCGGCGAAGAAAAATAAGAAGGTAAACATTGACAGATTCAGTATTCCTGAAGTCAAAGAACGCTACGAGATAGATATCAAAAATCTTTTTGAAGCACTTAGTAGCATTGTCGAAGAAGCAAACTTGGATGAAGCACTCGACATTGTTAACCACACGATAAAGAAAGCTGCCGAAGAAGTGATTAGCGTCAAGAGTTGCAAGAAAGAACCGTGGATCAGTGACCAAGTACTCAGCCCAGCTGATCAACGAAGGTCAATCAAGCGAAGCTGAACAGCAGTACACAAGATAAAGACTTGAAGCAACAATTTACACGGCTTAAGAAAGTCGTAAACGACAAGGTTGAGGAATGTCGTGAAGAGTGGTTTAACAAACAGTGCTATGAAGCGGAAAAAGCAAAATTTAAGAATGGCATGCGATCTCTCTTTCAAATGGTTTCAAAAAGTAATCGGCGTGCAACAAGGCTGATTTCGTCATCAGATTTATTCAACATCTAAGCGAAGGATATCAAAATACGGACAGGCATTGTCTTGAAAGTAATGAGTTATAAAACATCAGGGAAAGCAAGCACGTCAAAAGAGAAACTATAATGCGATTGTAACGATCAAGCATAGTACCGATTGCCTGGTGCGGATGCGAAACCTTGCGTTCATCAAAGCGCCCTATATGGTTGTGCGACACCAAGGGTATCATCAACCACGCTTTGAAAAGGTGAATGGGCGGCTGCTACTGTGTTCCAAAATTAGCTAGCGTGAGACCCAACCCTACGCTTCGCTCCCTACCCTGGTTTTGATCTTCCATGACAACTCTGGTCACTTCATAACCGGTTTCAGAGAGGCCAAAGCACCTGGAGAGTCACAGTCAATCGGGCCATGTAACAATCGGACCTTTGCCAGAGCAGACAACGACAGTCCAAGACTCACAACGTCGAAGAATGTCAGCTGAAAAAGATAGATGGGGTCTCAAGGACCCTCCGTCAGAGTCGACGGCATAGCAGTTGAATGTTAAACTACCTGGTGCCTACAGACTTTCACACATTTTTAAAAGATGCAAAGGAATGGTAATACTTCAAAGAAATAAAGTACTCAGACCTATCATACTAAAAAGCATAGGTTAAAAATTATTTTTTAACAATAACCACTTTTTAGCACAAAGAGCCGGCTAGTTTTGTGCCTGAGTTAAACAAGCTCGCCCCCGAACATTACCCGTAGACTTGTAATGGAAATCCATAACATGTGTTTCGAATATACCGTGGCACTGTTGTAGCAACCTGGATATTGCAAGGGACATAGAGCAAGTCTACCCAAACAAGTGCAGTACGTGGAAGAATAACTTCAGTTCTTGAACCACGATTGATATATTTTTCCCGCTTTGAAATACATCCCACTGATAAAGTTCTCGTTTTCTGAATTTTATATTTTCTTACCTCGGATTTCCCTGCTTAGCTAGCAAAAGCTAGAGATCTGGTTTCTAGCAAATGAACAATCATATATATATATATATATATATATATATATACATGTTACCTTGTTTACGTAAATTTTCCAACATATAGCATCTCTTCATTAGATAAGCCTAACGGATTGTATTTAAGAAGAATCTATAAAGAACAGCAAGCATCTGACACCAAAGAAAAGAGGACATATGAAGAAAGTAAAATTAAAGAACCTGTAAATTATTGTTTGCAAGAATGGATGGAATTTCATTCTTGATTATAGCTCTTTTTTCTATTTAGATTTGCAATGATGTAGAAATTTACAAAACAACTGATCAGATAAGATCAGCTCAAATCTTTGATTTTAAAGTCTATAAATCTCAGGATAAATATCGGTCAATTAAGTTCACTTAAGCACTGTGCCTAGTGTTACATTTGTATGGTATATGTCTGATGTATAATATGTTGTTGTAGTGTATTGCATTTTATGATATTGTATATTTGCTATGTTATGATCTGGTACATTATATGTACAGTATAGCATATGTTGCCTTGCTCAGTTACCCTGGAAGAACTTGCTATAAAAATTCAAAGTAATGGAAATGAAGCTGCATTTTTGCAACTCTATATGTTCCCATTCTATGAAAAGCGAATGTTCTTTTTTTTGTTGCTATTTTGCCAAAAATATTACCTCGCCTTGACTTACAGAATTGCACAGTTTTAATGTCAAAATGACTCATTTGCATGATCCTGTGGAACCAACAATCATAGATGAGGCCCTGCTTCGAGAATGTGTGGAAGAGCAAGGTCCACTGGGAGAGGCTGGTAAAATTGCTAAAAATGAAGGCATAGATTTTATTGATGTAATTCATCTCCAACTTGACTACAAAAGTAAGTATTCTTAAGTTATGCTTTTTCTTCTTGTAAACTTACAAGTACAAACCAGGCTTACACTTCAACTTAGACAATACCAATCTAACAGTCACTTCGAAAGCAGTGCAAGCAATATGTTAAAAAGTATGTGGTTAGCCTGACCCGTTTTTTAATATGCCATGGAATGTCACAGATGATTTATTATACAGTACTATCAGATAATCTTAAACTTTTCACCAGGTTTTTGCATTTGAAAACAAGTGAATTTGGAAGCACAGAATTTGCTGGCATTAAATTGTTTGCAACAGGCAAGTTTAATGAGAAAGCTCAAATCATGACATTCTTTTATGTTTTAGATTGCTTAAGCTCCTTTGAGTAATTTAAGGAAATTATAAAACTTGCATATTTAGGCCTAACAAGAACTTTAACATTGAGTCATATTTGAGTGTTAAAAGTCCAAGGTTGTTAGAGACACATGAATTGCAGAGTTTGTGATGCTGTTCTTGTTATGCTGACATAAGCCCATTTCAACTTGTGCTATAAAGGTGCATTTATTGCAGTTGCTATCAAATTGCCTGTTTGAAGCAGTTTTGCTTTATTATTATTAACTTGATTTAGACATTCTGAAGATTGCCAACCTTTGGCAATTTAGTAAACTAACAAAATTGCAGCTTGATAACAACATCATTGAAAAAATTGAAGGTTTGGATGCACTGGTGCACCTGGAGTGGCTCGGTAACTTTAGACACTATTAGTTATTAGCTGATTTAGCCAGTATATTTACGCTTTTAGATGCATATTGAGTTAAAGATGTGCTTTTTGTGTTACCAATATTTAATGAATTATTACAATGTAAATTTTATATAAAGCTATGGCATATCAAATGCAGGATTTAAAGCTGACAGAATAATTGTATGAGTTGCTGTACGAAATAAAGTCAAGGTATGTTGGAGCAAAATAAGTGGTTTGCACATTGAATATGACTTTAATGCAATCCTGGTTGCCATGCCTGGCGCAAGTTTGCTGCTCTGAGGGAACATGTGCGTGGGCAAAGCATGCCTGTAATCCAAGCTAGCACCCATCGCGGTGGCACGATCAAGAGTAGGGGTGTGTGAAGGAAAGGCCTTGTGATGGCAGGGAGAAGGAGAACCAAATCTTATGGGGGCCAACAGATGCCGCGCGCTGTTCCGTATTATCTGTGAGCTCTGAAGCGTTTTTAAGCCTCAGCCCATATCGGAGCAGCTATGACTGTGCATGCCTTTGGGATATCGTGACTGAGAGAATGATATTCCTTACTGAACTGGGGCTTAGATAATAGGGAGGGCATAAAACATGCTTGACATCAGCTCGTAACGTGCGCAGTCTGTGTTTTGAGGCCAATTAACTTAAGTTTTCCGAGAAAAATGGGTTGCTAAATCACAGCGATCGACAGATGTCTTTTAAGCTATTGCGTTTACCCTGTCATAATGTATCTTTGATGACTATGCACCCGCATGAAGCATCTATTCTTCGTTTGTCTTGCCTAGTAATGTATCATGAAAAATATTGATACCACCTATATTTTTCTGTAGAGTGGTTGCATGAAACAAAAAGTGCAGTTAAGGAAGTAAATTTTAAAAATTTAGAAGAAGTAAAATCAAGTGATTTTAGGCATTTCAGTCTTAAGGTGGAGCTGTATTTAACTGGAACGACTTTATTTCACGTTTCACACAGTCAGTACTTTGCATGCGTGTTAGATGGGACGATACGTTTTGTGTGTTGGCTAGATGTCGTGTCATTTCATGTTCGGAGATTGTAGTAGGTAACACCGGGGGCGTTGAAGCTTGGTGTGTTGGGATTTTAAGTGCTCATGCGTTTTCTTATCGATCGCTAGACCTCTCGTTCAATAATATTGAGGTGATTGCTGGATTGGAAAAACTGACAAATCTGAGAGACCTGACCTTGTTCAACAACCGGATCAGCCTAGTCGAGAACATGGACACCCTAGTCGACCTTCAGGTTTTCTCCGTCGGAAACAATAATCTTCAAAGTTTGGAAAACGTAAGCATTGCCTTTTTTTGTTGCCTTACCAGGAATATTCAAGGTTGACATGTTATACTTAATTTTATTGTTCGAGGTTGATTCTGTTATGTAATGCACTAACGCGAAGGACGCCCATCTAACAAGGATGAAAGTGCCCCAAACATCCGGGCATGCTAACGCTACCCACACGTCCATCACAGACTGTCCAACCCGGACACAACATTGACGGATGGCCAGAATGTGGAAAATAGCAGGAGTCTTTGAAGCTGGAAACGGGGTATAAAGACGATGCTTGCCATCAGTTTCATTAGCCTTGCATCGGCTGTTACCCAGTGCAAAGTATCCATAATGTATAACGGGATCATAGGAACGCAATTTCATACTGATAAACTTGCGTCTTTCTTCATGTTCCCTCTTGCAGATGGTATACCTGCGTCGTTTCAAGCACTTGAACACGCTGAACTTGAGTGGAAATCCTTTCTGTAAAACTGAAAACTACCACTCCTTTATCATCGCTTACTTACCATCGCTCATATTCCTTGACTATCGCCTGATTGATGCGCAGAACAGGGAGATTGCTACGGAGAAGTATCGGTACGCTATTGAAGAGCTGGCGCAAGATGAAGCGGTGGAGATCAGAAAGAAGGAAGAAGAGCGAGTGATGCTGGAAAGGCGCATCGCGCATAAGGTGACGAAGAAATTAGTCGTTTTTCTGGGGCCTCTAATTAGGCCAAGTAAACAATAGTAACAAAACTTTTTTTTTCATTTAGGAATTTGCGGAACTTGTGACTTGTTGTCTGATTAATATTGATGACGAGTAAAATTGTCTTTAAAATGTGTATTGGTGGTTAATGGTGTCGTTTAACAGGCGGGATACGTGGAAGATCTTAATGGTACAGGGCTTTTCGTCTCCATGTTTGAAGAAGACGCTGAAGCTGAGAAGCTCTCGCAGCTTCCAGGGGTGAAGACCTTGCTACACCAATATCCTCTTCATTTTCACTGCACAGAGTCGTGCGTATACGTATGTGTGCGCCGGTCAGCACGCATGCGGTTGCTTATACTTCTAAGAATTTGTACGGCCGAACTTCGTACACGTGTGTGCAGATGCACGTGCCTATCCAATTCCGGTATGCTTTAATTCTCTGCATTAGTATTTAAGCGACCGTAATCTATAATTTGTTACGATTTTATGAATATAAGGTCCAGTGCGTTTTCGGAAATAACAAACCTTATCTTATAATACCGCACGTACGAAGAGAAATTCGTAGCTATCTGTCAGCAGTTATTCGACTTCGGGCTGAAAGAACGAGACAAGCGGAGAGCTGAAGCTGATGCGTTTTTTTCGTCCCTGTACGAAGCCGTCGAGAACAACAAGTCTCAAAGTGTGCTGCTCATTGAGAAATACGAAGAATCAAAGTTGAAGGTAAGTGCTTGCGGTTACGAATCCTTGTTACTTTAGAGAGAGAAAGAGAGAGAGAGAGAGAGAGAGAGAGAAAGAGAAGAGAGAGAGAGAGAGAGAGAGAGAGAGAGAGAGAGATAGATAGAAGTTTTGGCTTGTGAACGCTACGACGTGGAAAGTAGAAGTCGGCCGAATTTTGGTTTTGGTTTGGTGTACGGCGCCAAAACCGTGGTTTCGTTGCTTCGGTTGCGGACTTAAGTCAATTTACAGGTGCAGTGTTTATTCGGTGCCGCCGAAACCGTTTGAGCTGATCCAACTCCAGCATACAAAGGACGTAATTATTGCGTTCAGTTGTCGGGCCCGATGCGCTTGCGTGTAGACGGACGCTTCAATAGAATATTCTACTCGAGGAGTAATAACTAGTAGTTCGCAGATTGCATATGCATAGTTTATACACGGACATAAGTTTCGTTTTCGGTTTTGGTTAAGGCCGTAGTTGTGTAAGGAGTTGCGGCGAAAGTTACGGTTACGGCCATGCAGTTTCGGTAAGGTTTTCGGTTACGGCCGTAACTGAAAAAGCAGATTCGGTCGACCTCTAGTGGAAAGTATGAGCAGCACCGATTGGGCCGGAGTTTGAGTGCATCATGAAATAGGATTGCGTTCTCCTGTGTTTAATTCGTTTTCCTTCTTGAATCTAAAGTGGAAAAAGACTATACCGGCCTACATGAAATTGCCTTGCCATGTATCAGGTTGGGCGAGGTATTTTGGATAGGCATGTGAACATTTAATTTCCTTGCCATGTTATTGTCATTGCGCTTTTTTATCTAGGTATTTGCGGAACTGATGCACGTGTCAGAGCAGCAAGTCTTGGAGGTTCGGTTACACGACCTCACAGAAGAGGTCACCGAACTGTGGGATTCCTTGATGGGTCTGGAATTGCAGCTTGTCGATCAGCTGGAAGTAAGTGTTGCAGAAAATACATTCGTAGTAGATATGCTCAAGCACGCATGATTAAGAGCGAATGCTGATTAAAATGGATGATCGGAATGATGATACAGTTGTTGTTTCGGTTTAAGGAGACGATCAAAGATTTCGAGCGCGCCATGTCAGACCTGGTTGGTACTTTTGTGGAGAACGTGCAGGGGTTGTATCTTCTCTTTTCCTTATTCTTCAGCGTCCTGCTTTGTTCTTTTCCTTAGCTGAGCACTTTCGTAATGAAGAGAATCAACATTGCAAGTTTTTTTCTTGGTCTGCGTTTGTTCACTTGCCGAGTTTTGTTAACCTCTTACTAGCGGAGCATGCATAAACGCAAGATGGGTGTCCAGGTAGCCATATGCATAGACCTAACAATATAAGTGCCCTTGCATTTTCCATCGACCAAAGAGCAGCGGCTGCTATCTTTCCCCATTCCAAGTTCGTCTGAATTTATGGCAAAGTATCGCTTCAAACATGATAATATGATATATATATATA
>QQSS02234201.1:0-10092 GCA_003687565.2 Craspedacusta sowerbii | reverse complement strand
GATATCGGAATCCGAGTTGCTTATATTCCGTCCTGCTAACGTATGTGATAAAAGTGTGCATCATCATGTTAAACAGTGATGGTCTGAGACAGTCACCTTGTAGGACTCCACGACCAACTTTAATGCATTCGGTAACAAAATTATCTGTGACCATGGTGATTTGAAAGTCATCGTATAAACTTCCTGCTAATAGTTGAATTTCAGAGGGAACATGATGATATTGTAGCACACAATTACGTTGTGATGCACCTCTCCGAACGCATTTTTGAGATCTCGCAGGGTAACAGTGAGGCTACGCCGCTTGAGGCGCGCCTGTTTGATGATGAAACTCAAGTTAGCGGTGTGTTCAAAAGTGCCGCTTAATACAGAAACAAAGCCTTTCTGGTATATCCTGTCCCATGTAAGCGACGTTAAGATTTTCAGGCAGACAGGCTGAAGAGTAATTGGCCGAAATTTTGCAGGGTTATCTGTTGCGCCTGCTTTGTAAATAAGAATGGTAGCTCCCTTTTTCCAAGGCATAGGAATGGTTCTTTGCCTCCATGATTCACCCATGAGTGCAGTTACATAAGTGCGCAGGGCACATACTTAAGTGCGCAGGGCAGTTACTTAAGTGCGTACGGACAGCGCTTTAAGCAAATAACTGGTATTTGGCCCAGTGGACATGGCGTGCTCGAAGATTTCGTACGGCGAATTATTTCGCTGATTTCAGCATAGGTTGGTTTAGCGCAGTTGAGACTGCTAGTCGGACAATTCAATTCTGGTATCCATGGAGATATAGTAAATTTTGTATTCATGTTTACTCTTTTAAACATGTTCACTCATGTACGTGCGTAGATACGGACAGCGCTTTAAACAAAGAACTGTTATTTGATCCATATATACAATATGGGGAGACCGGCCTGCCGACTAAGGAACGTGATTGCCTGCGAAATCGTACCTTCTTAGTTACCATTTCAGTCAAGCTACATATTATGGCCTAATTAAGATATCCAGTACCAACACGCGACGACTAAACAGCAATAACCATAACTATTATAACATCAAATTAACAAAACAAGGATTGCAGAAGCATCAACAAGGAAAATTTCTATCGAGGATGCTGTACCTGTGCAATTTATATTGGCACAACTTGTAGACTCTTGATCGTCACCAACACATATTGAACCTCCATTAAATGGCGCAGGATTATCGCAAGACCGCGTTCGTGATCGTCTTCCAAAGCCACAGGATTTGCTGCATGAATTCCATGCAAACCAGGGGCTCCACTCCCCATCGACTAAACATAAAAATCCACAATTTAAATCAAACCATGAGCGAGGCGACGACTTCATCAGCACTTAACACTTCATAACTAGGCCGACTTTGCATATGTGGCAATTCACTGCACTAGATATTGTATAAGACCATACGCTAACAAAACGAGAAACAAAGATTAATCCAAGAATATCTAAAGAAAATGACAAATTTAGGAAAGACCCGTCACAAAGCTTAAAGCAAATTCCAAGGCTATAACGACCACCTTAAATCCACCGCGAACTACTAACCATAGAAAGAAGTTGTTCCCTTCACAACTGTCGTCGCAAAGCCATCGCCAGTTGAAGAAACACCAACCACAGTAACGGAATACTCCGTCAAGGGGGAGAGTCCATCTATCTCGAGCTCGTGGCGTTGCTCCGGAGTGGCGCTAGCCAAAGTGATGTTTACAAAAGAGCAGTTCCACGCGGTCGTGTTCACACAAGCCACTAGCTCGCCATCTTCGATCCGGCACTCAGAATTGACGACTTCACTACCGAGCTTAAGGAAGACTTTGTAACCGATGACAACCGAATGGGTGAATTGTGGGTCCACAGGCATCCAAGAGATCATCAAATTCGTGCGAGTTGCGCTAAACACAGCCATGTTCTCTGGAGAGCGAATCGGCACTAGAAAACGATTAAGATGAAAGATTCCAAGTACCCCTGCGACACCATAGAAAATAATCTTCGTGAAAGGTCAACACATAGCCCCCATGGGAGCGCAACTAAGGCTATCAAACATCGACGAAACTACTCGACAGAAAGCATCAGTAAAAACCATACCATACTGTCCTGTCCAAACTTGTATAAACGAGAATGGTCCGAAACCAGCAACGGTCTCCGCTTGCACACCAATCTCATAGAGTTGAAATTTCTCCAGACTCATCAAAGTGAAATGGCTATAATTTTCAGAGACGTAATTTATCGAGTGGTTCATTGAAGCTTGACTCCCGGACTCCCTCGCATAGGCCAGGTAATGTACAATTCGGTAGCCCGTGATGATGCCTCCCTGTTGCATGACGGGAACATCTCGCCAAGATATCTGTATGCGTGTAGCATCCAAAGTCTTCCCTGATAAATTCTCTACAGGCGCGGATGGAGCTGCATGAAAACAGCATCAAAGAGATAAAGCATCCGATCTGAAAGAATTATCAGTCGTCAACGAAAATTCTCGGTCACTTCTTATCAGGTAAGCACTACACCCCACAGCAAATGCCCCCTCCCCACATAATGAAGTTGCGCTCAGAGTGACCCAAATACACCCACAGAAAAATGAATAAAAGCATGGGATAAGGGAATTCCAGCTATAGTAAAGTAAAAGATCAGCTGCAAGATATTCGGCCCTTACAAAACCAAATCCAAAAAGGAACAAGACAAGGCACAAAACAAAAAACAAAAAATCAAATTCGAAAACAAAGATTCGAGCAGTTCGTACTTGATTGCTCAGTGGTGAAGGCTATTGAACCAGGTACCCCACAGCCAGGTTTCGTACATCCAGATACGTACACCACATACGATGTGAAAGGCTCAAGGGCATGCAAAATAGCAGATCTGCTATGATTCGAACCACTCGCCGATACCATAAGCTCGAAATTCGACATGGAACCGTTCCTTAAGTTTCCCACCAGTGTGACGTTGTAGACTAACAGCTCGCCATTCAAGTTCAGGTACTCGATTTTGTTCCAAGTGATTTCGGCAACACCAGCTGTTGTTGAGCTAAGCTGGAGATTGCTTGGCTGAGAAGACGGTACTGAAGCAAAATAACAAAATGTAATGATACAGACAGGGTGCCTCTTCATCTGCTTGCCCTGTCTGCCTGCCTGTCTGCCTATCTGATTACCTGTCTGTCGTCGTCCGCGTGTCACATGATGTCAGACCATCAGCCTGCCAGTTTATCCATGAACTTACATTTTAAAATCAATCACTAACATCATCAACAATAATTAAAGTTTTCAAATATGTAAACGCAAACTGGAAACCAGACATGAAGATAAGGAGCTGCAAGAAAAAACTATTACCATCCTCAGCTGTGAAAGCCACTTTATCCGGATTCGAAAACGGACCTGCTCCAAATGACGTGTACGCCTGCACCGCAAACTCGTAGACTGTGTACTTCTGCAGGTGCATGACAGATAAGCGCTTGTCGAAAAGGCGCTCTTCCTCGCTTACAGAAAAACTCATATGCAAATAAGTCGAAGAAGCACTTGTCGCGTTCAAATCTAGCACACGGCGGATGACTCTAAAGCGAACTTTATATCCTCTAAGAATTCCATTAATCCTCTCTGGGTTCGGTGGAGAGACCAACAGCTCGACCGCAGTACTCGCATTTGCCCAAGCATCTACTATTTGTGGCGCTACATCCGGGGCTAGAAAGTTCAATCCGAATTCAAGATGAAAAAAAAAACAGTGCGTAAGACAGAAATACAAGCAGCAAAGAACTGACCAAGATCCTGAGGATGAAGACTAAATTGAAGCAAAGGCATACTTTCAGACCAAGGAAGAAGAAAAACAGACTCGTGGTTGATGAAAGACGGCTATGAGGGGTGTGCGAGTGTAACTGTACTCACCTCCTTCTGGAGAAGTGTGACATACGGCTTGAGACAGCACACCACCACCGACATCGTTGTTAGCACGTAGAGCAACGCAGTAACTTGTAAACGCGTCTAAGCCGAACAGGGTCAGGGAAGATCTGTTCGGCGAGATGACATAAACCGTCGCCACCGCGTGAAACCCTTCACTCGATGTGGAAACATCGAACAAGTTCCTAAATTCATCCTTATCCTGCTCTCGGAATAAGTACGCAGTAAGATGCGTCACATGACCATGATGGCAGAGCTTTGGCGTCTCGATCCAGTAAACCTGAAGTTGATCAGGGAGTGTCTGAATGCTCTGCACAGAGATGTTGGCCGGGGCACAAGTCGGCTCATGCATCGCCGTCTGGAACTGATAATCCGGAGAAAAAGGACCACAACCAACTCTCGTGCAAGCTTTCACTGTAAAAGTGTACGCAGTGTAAAACTTCAGCGGTTCCAAACGAAAAGTAGTATGTATGCTTGTGAAATGGAGAGGTGCTAGTGGCACAATAGAACAATTGAGGAAAGACTTCGCCAAGCTGGCATTCTCGCGATACTGGGACGGACCCATGCAATTTGGACATGGGTTTTTGACAATTACGTTGAATTGCGTAGTAGCGCTGGGATTCGCCGCGGTTGCGTACTGAACGACGTAATGCGTGATGACGCCATTTTCGCAAAGAACTGGAACATTCCTGACAGAAATCGCAGCAGACGAGAATGTAAAGTTCATAATATTAATGTCACGAGGGTAAGTGGACGGAACTAAAATGAAAAGCAAAGAAAAAAATGCGATACAACAGCTGAAGAACCACCATAGAAAACACGTGCAAAGTACATATCAGTCATTTGCTACGTACCATCACGGAACCCGGCGAAAAGCTAGACTTACAATTCTGCTAAATAGGCGGCAATTAGAGCCGCGGAGACGCTGGACGTGGTCGGCTCTATAGATGAGAACTACTCTGATTTGCCTCGAATTTAGTTTTTCCAGATAGGTGCACTTAATCAGTCGTCTTAACCAATTCATAGATCGCGCACAATCCTATCCTCAGCACTTGCTGATTTCGCTACTGACATCTTCGGATTGCAAATTGCTTGCCTTTTTTGTCAGGATATTATTAGGAAGATTAAATTGTATCCCGCATGCAGTATTTTAGAGATTGATTGTATAGCACTATTTAAGGAAGCACTGCAAATACACCGAAATCCGACCTACCGGAAACTTGATGCGAGAAAAGAAGTCTCGCATCGAGTAAACAAACCTAAGAGAGAAATTACAAGACCCAAAAAAGACACCTGCGATGGACGCGTTAAAACATTGTACGCTATAAATAGCAAGGAAACACTTCGCAACGGCGTCCTAACCATCCTCTTCAGTAAGCACACAGGTGTGATTAAGCATCCCCGTTCCGGCAGCAGTCGTCGCTCCTATCTTGATGTAGTACCAGCCAAACGGACGTAAGTTCGAAACTGAGAAAGAACGATCCGCCAAGCTAACACTTCTAGTTACTAGCAATCTTTGATCGGGAGGTTGGTTCAAAGACGTATGCTCTCCAACCTGGACGACGTAACTCGTTAAAGACCAGTCGTTGTAGAGCTCGATATTGCTAGGAAGCGGCGACCAGTAAAAAACGATGCTGGTGTTAGTCGAGGATACATTTTGAAAATGTGGTGCAACCTCCGGAACTAAAGGGAAAACATCCTATTACAAACAGAAACACTCCTAAACCACAATGATTCGCATAAAACGCCACCACCAACAGCAATAATTTCCCCAATAAATGCATGGAAACTAAAAGAATCTCAGGATATAAGGAATTGTGCTTTCATGAATGCACGTTTCGGAGGAGGAGACGTTCTCACTGGTCGGGGCAAATGATGATGCCAGACCATTCCAGTCGGAAAAATACTTGCAATACATGGACACGTCGGAGCATCTTGGAACTGTTCGACCAACAAAAAGCTCGGGGTAAGCTCGCTTCTTGCTTATCTACTCGAATACCGAAAGACACCGAAGAACAGAAATTACCTACCCATATGGAAAATAATTGTGCTTTATTTGTCAGGATTCACCTTCCTAACGAATTATTGCCAGTAGTGTATGCTACATAAAAAGATTATATCACACGGCATTGGTCATTAGACTCCATGAGGTCTAGCGGACATTGGGAAGCTGATGTTTTCAAGCGAATAACTACCCTGCACACTTCTCTGTAGGGCAGTGGTCCATCGTTAAATGGAACTGCTGGCTTCGAAAGAGCTGGTATCCAAAATAAAATCGTAATAGCATTCTTGATGAGAAACGCAGAGAAAGATTTCGAAAAGTATCTTGAACATGTTTTCTTTGAGATCTTTGCGGTTACCCTCCAGGCTTTATCAACAAACGTTTTTTAACAGCAATATTTAACTGAATTTTTTAGGTCGACAAGTTTTAGTTGGAGAAGCTTAGAAACCATCATAAATTCTTCTTGGCTATCTTGCATCCCAATGTTTAAGAATCTTCTTGAGTTTGTTTTTGCTACAAGTACGGTATGGTTCTCGCTTATGTAGGTCACCTGAGAAGACTGGCATGGCAAACCAGATGACGACGTTCCTAGCAGTACAAATATTTATGAGCTTCCCAGATCTCGTCTCCTTGGTAAAATATATAGTAATTTGTGCGCAAACATACATTTATTATCCTTTGAACGAGGTGCTCAGATGCTATTATATGTATATGTATTGTTATATATATTTTGCTGCACGAACTATTCTTAGCAGAATATAACTGTGCCTTCAGTTGAAGATCTTCTCAGCTAGATAGACTTTGCATGCTCCTATCACATGGCCTAAGGTTTGCCTACTTGGGCAGAAAAAGCAAAGACCCGAGAATGCTGTTCCCCATTGATTGGTGTTTCTTCGGTTCGGGAGGCAGTCATCCAGGTATCGGATCCCGAATGTGCAGATGCTTTGTGCCATCTTTTCAAGTACACTAGACCAGTGATGATATGCGCTGCTCGGAATAGCGTATGCCCAGATAGATTTGATAACAAGCGACTGGGTGGTTAACCTTTTTTTTAATGTTGCTTTTCGTCATGTTTCTGATGTTTTTTAGTGCTTCACAGGGTTGATACATAGGAGTCCGCTTTGATGTTCTTTCCGTAACTAGTTGCTTCTTTAATAAAAGTTACGTCAAAGTTTGTGGATTAGCAAGACACAGTAGGTAGTCAACGTGGCATTGAATGAATTGGTCAGAAACAAGGCAGATATTCAGGCCATAAAGCATTTTTTGGAAAGAGTGATGATATCGAGTATGCCCGTTATTAGGATATCCTGCACAGTCGTGCGTAGCTACCAAGCTTGGTGTCTAGAGCTTGTTTAATCCACGTCTCCGTTAGATCTCCTACAGGCAGGTCCCAGCTAATTGCAGATGGAACATACCTCTGATAGATATGGATTTTGTTTCGAGGATTGAAAGGTAGACTGTGCATAGTCTGGAGAATTTTTTAGCAGGTCTCTGATAATTTGGTCTGCTGGCTGTCACAAGACATGTCGAAGTTAGCCAAGGTAAGAGAAGGAGCTGTTTATCTCCACAGGCTTAATTCGTTGATTGCTTATGTAAAGATTCGGCTTCACTTACTTTGCAGAGCCATTCGTTATGCCGAATGTATGCCACTTGTCTACCCTTACTTTCATTCTACTCCAGTGGAAATCTCGAAAAGGTATATAGAAAAGTTTGGTTTTCAGATTCCAGTTCCCTAAAGGATGCAGCATCGTCCAAAAACTGTAGCAAGTTACGGTGCGAATAGAATGAAGGAAAGCGATAGCGGAACTTAATAAATTGCACAAACGTGTTCGTAAACACATTAATCAGAAGTTGACTGACGCAGACACCTTTTAAAACTCCTTTTTCTTTTTCAAACATCGTGATTTATTTTGAGTGCTCACAACTACAAGTTTCGTTCGCACATATACAGCTAGTTTGCCACTCTCAACGCAGGCACGGCAAATCAGACGACAAAGTTGCTACCAGAACATAAATTTTCGGTATCCCAAGGCTTGTCTCTGCAGCAGAAGAGGTAATACGCTGTTCGGATACAAATGTTGTTTGTTTTTTGAATGAGGTATTCCGACGCAGTTTCGCAAAATCATATGTCCTTCATCCACTCAAAAATGTTTCCAGCATTGTTTCCGATGATTCCGGCAGCTCCCATTGACAAGTTTACGAAGTGTATCGATCGTGTTTTGGACATGCCATCGAAGAGCGGCTGGTAACGTTGTTGCTTCCGCGCATCGTTTTTCTGCATATTATGCTCAAACCCAACAGTCAGATCCATGATGAAGACTTCCTTTTCTTTTACAGCAATGAAATCAGGACGAAATGAGTCAACTGAGATTAAGGTTGGGGAGGCAAATTCTGGGCATTCTTCTATGTCACTGTAAACAGTGACGCAAGGAAGAGCTTCTGCGGCACGAGCCAAGTTGAGAAGAATTGAGTTGTGCCTCCAGTTGAAACGCTTCTCTGTCAAAGAGGTTTTGCAGGGGCCAATCACGTGGCCTAGTGTTTGCCGGAGGGGACAAAACGAGCATAGTCCCGATACTGAGACTCCCCATCTTTGTGTGTTGGTTTTGTTAGGTAGGCAGTTACTTAGGTACCTAACTGCTAATGTATAAAAAAACCCCGGCAACGTTCCCAACACACTGGACCAGTGACGTGCACTGCAGTGCAGGGCATTTTCCCAGATGGACTGGATTACCAGTGCTTGCGTTGTTAGACTCGTCTGGAATCTATTCTTCTTCATAATTCGAATTTCTTGTATGGCTTCTCGAGTTGAAGCATAGGCATCTCCTCTACCGTAGCTAGTGATCTTTTGAAAGAACTTTGCGTCCGGGGATTTTCGGTTTCGCCCGGCACTGCCGGTACGTCACTTGGCACTGGATATACTTCTTGGAAATAAGCCTAATATCAAGTCCATAGCGATTCTTGCTTTACGCGATTATGTAAAGGGTGCCACATATTGGGATATCAAGCCATAATCTCATGTCGCTCCGCAATTTGCTGTCCAACCATTGCTTTACCCAAGTTTCCGTCAGATCAAACGCAGTCAGATCCCAGCTTATCTTTGGTAGAATATATCTCTGGTAAATATAGACTTTGCTGCGAGGATGAAGAGGCAGATCATGAATGGCTTGAAGAAGGCTGGAAAATGATTCTACTAGTGTTGATTTGTGGCTGATCCCAGAGTGGTGAAAGTCGAAAGACCTGCTAAGATAGGTAAAAGAGCTGTTCATTTCCACTGGCGTGATGGGGTGATCATTTCTGAAGAGTTTTGGTTTAACCTGCTGTAAACAACCGTTGACTTTCTTAATGCCGAATGTATGCCACTTGTCCACTCTTAACGCCATTTTACTCCATGAGCACCAGCGTGAAAACTCGTTCAACAGGATCTGATTTTCGGGCTCGAGTCCGCTGATTGCAGCACCATCGTCAGCGAGCTGCAGCCAGTTTTAGTGAGGGAACATTGCTAAAAAGCGGAACCAACCTATACAAATGCAGGACATTTTAAATATTGGACGAATGTTTTTATGAGCAAATTAAAGATCAAAAGACTGAGGCAGTCTCCTTGGAGAACCCTTTTCCGTACAGGGATAAAACGCATGAAGAAGGAATTGGTTACAGCAGCTGACGAGAAATCCAAATACAGGGTACTAATGGCGTTGGAAATCTGGTCTGGAATGTGCTGTTATTTTAAAATGTTTGCTATCAGAGAGTGTTCCACTTCTCCGAATGCGTTTTTCAAGTCAAGAAGGGTGATCTTTCGTTTATGAGGTATTCCATAGACGCAATGTGTTCGAATCTCCCACTAAGGCCCGGAATAAATCCCTTATGGATGTTACTTTCCGCGTAACTGTTGTTTACGAGAAAAGTGAAGGTTCTTTTTGCAAGGATGAGGATGAATATCTTTAGAGTGGTCGGTTGCAATGTAATAGGGCGGAAGTTGGCAGGGTCGTCAGTGTCTCCTTGTTTATGAAGAAGGACGGTAGTTGCTCGGCGCCATGGTGACGGTATATGCTGGAAGGCTAAGACTTTGAACAGACAGCAGCAATATAGCTGCGATAATAAGAATTTTTTTTTTTTAAACATCACTAAGTATTATTGTACTGAAGCCGTTGACTATTTACAGTAGATGCAAGACGGTTCACTTCTGGAAGGTCCATCTTACAATAGCGTCCTGAGATTT
>QQSS02234190.1:0-10092 GCA_003687565.2 Craspedacusta sowerbii | reverse complement strand
CCCTTCTGCTGGATTGCTTCACATGGTGCAATCGTGTTTGCACAATCCATTGCAACCATGCAACAATTATTCAACAAAGCCATTGACACTTAAAAGCTTTACTTTAGTCCCGCGCCCCCTCCCGTCCTTGGCTGTTGTTGTTGTGTTGTGGTTACCACTCCCCATAACGGAATAGACCGGATTTGGATTGAAATCTGATTGATTGCTGAAAAGACTTTCTTACAATTCTTTCACCGGAAAAAAGATTCTTAAAATTTAAATGAAAAATTCGATTAAGCCCATTAATACAAATTTAATCAAAAAATTCCATTAAGCCCACTAATACACCTCGGGAGAACATCATTTTGCAAAAATCACTCCCTCGCCGCTACCCTACCACCTGCACAGGCAGTTGTGTTTCAGTGTGCAAATTCAACTTGGATAGCGCTGGCCTAAATCGCAATTGTGTGCTGCTAACTAGCGTTCACTCTAGCAAACACCAACCCATTTCGTGGCCCGTGGCAGGGATTCTGGATTCCGCAACATGCCTGATAATAATATCCGTGTTCACACACTATGACTGTTGCTGATTCTGGTCCTGTTTGCTTTGACTGCTACTCCTAGTGTTGAGGCTGCTAATGGTTTTTGCATTCAGCTTGAGCTAAGTCAATCCTTAGCTTTTCTTGAGTTTTTGAAGATGGACTTCACAAAACAATCACCAATACCAGTGTTCGAATTTAGGAATTAAATACCTCTGCCTCTGTAGAAGATTGTTTTAAATCATGATCAAGATTTTTAAAGCATTGGCTTTACCTGATTGAGCATTCAAGTTTGTAATACAGCCAGAACCCTGGAAGCCAAGTCGCAGAGCTGGTTAAATTGCTAGATGGGAGCTCAAAGATCTAACTTAAAGATGTTACCGCTTCGGTGAGCCAGCCATGCTTAACCTATGCAGCATTTTTCACCTCAGTACTGGAGCAATTATTTTCCAAGATCGATAAGGACAGAAGATGTCGGCTATCCAATTCCACACTTGAAACGCGTGTGTTTCTATAGGCAACCTGGATCTTCTGGCGCAACGCTTAATGACCCAACTAGATTTAATCACTTTTTAATCTTCTTTCAAAAACGAACTACCCAATCAGTTAATGCTGTACAGGTAAAAAGCTAGGTAAACGTGAAAAAAAAAAATTAATTCATATAAATGAGATTTTGTGCTTCATGTAAAATTTTAACACGATTTTATTCCTTGTTTTTTTACATCAAGATCTATTATATTGGAATCTTTATGCGCTGCTTATTTAATCAAAAAGGACAGTTTAGGTCTCCAAATCATCAAAATATGCTCGCCAGATAGCGCATCGCGCCTGCTGTGTAACAAACTTAACTGTTGAGCACTCTAAAAAAAAAATTTTTACGGACTCACGAGAGCTGCTAAATGTTTAACGGACTTAACGCTTTTAACGCTCTTAACGGACTATCTCTGGTTTCTTGTTAATCGAATGTAAAAGTAATGGGCTTAGAAAAGTGACGGACAAGGATTAACGGAAGTTACAATTCAAAGCAAAGATGCCTAACCTATGGATTTTGGTGGTCGTCCGTCATACAATTGAAGTTACATGCACTAGGATAGCAGCACACCAGTGATCATGCAAGGGTAGTCCCTGACCAAGTTCTGAGAAAATTGCTCACCTGTCAACCAGCAAGTTTGCACCACCAGAATCCCTTTCATATGCTGGCACTTTAGTCATTCTGCTGTCCAGGATTGTGTCCTGTCTTCGGATTTGCTTGTAACGGGCGAGACAGGTCCTGCATGACCGCAATATCAGGGCTTAAAGTTTCCTACTTGCCATGCAAAAATGATATATCTAGGACAGGATGCAAAAGGGAATCTCTCAAAATCCTATCACAACAAGCAGTGGTACGGTAGCATAGTTGGGCATCGTTACTTTGAAATATACCTTCCGTTAATTTTTGTTCGTGTTTTTCATCCGTTAAACAAAAACCCGGAGATAGTCCGTTAGAAGTGTTAAAAGCGTTAAGTCCGTTAAACTTTTAAGTGACGGACTTATTTTACTCTAAAAAAAAATAAATTTGCTATAATTGATGGCTCGAATTCGCTAAGTGGTGAGAATTTTTTATTATTATGATTTAGAAGCGAAGAAACTATCCTTATTAAACAACATAAGCAGCGCGTAACTTCTCAAGATCCATCATTCAATATGCAAAAAAGCACCCTAAAAATCTCGTTGAAATGGTCGAGCGTGAAATTAAATTCATTTGAATTAAATTTATGTTAAAGTGAACCTAGAAACGATAAGGCCAAGAATGATTTTCATCCCGTAGAAAAAAAACTGATAATAGCATTCACGCTTTATTTGGAAAAAAAAATTTCAATTCTTGAATTTAGTTAGTATCAGCTTTAAATGTAGAGTCAGATAGCTTGTTATTCGAGTGGAAAATTATCTTTCGACTGCTGCGCTTCAAGGGATTGCCGTGTTGAATTTGACGAACAGGTTCTTCAGGGCTGGTTTACCCAAGAAGGTTGAGTCGTTGAGGTCCATCTTGCAGCCCCAATCCAACCACATCACTAGCAAACTCTGCGCCTTAGCTGTTATTGTCTTTGCTTTGGAAGAGAAATCTTTGGGGGGCTCGGTGATGGCAGAAAAGAATCTTCTTCATCCAGGTCCGCACTAGCCTAAACTTTGGGTGAAAACCAGCAGCCATCTGGTACTCATAGCCATTTGAAAGATGGTAAAGTCTTCTCTGAATGCCTTCCAGTATAGCATCAAAGAGGGACTTGAAGAAAGAGAGATGTGTCTTTGTCTGGATGTTTTTTATGCTCAACGTAGTGATGGCTACGATGGAAAGCATGCAGCCCAAATAACCTTTACTTACTCTCTGCAGCTTGTCCAACATTTGCGGCCACATGGGTAATGACCAAGACATACTTCTTGAGGTAATGAATTTCTTCAAATTTGAATGTGCTGTGACCAAGTCATAGCCCTCGGTGGGAAATTCCACTCAAAAGAAATATAAAAATATGAATAAAATATTGCAACAATAATTAATTAATAATTGCAACCAATATCAGTAATAATAGTCTATTAATCAGACTTGTAAAAAATAGTTAAGAGGGGTACATACCAAAAATACGCATAATAATAAAAAAGTACAAGATGTCATCAAAATTGAACTTCTGAAGTGTTTTAACAGATAATGTTATTTTAAGAATATCTCTGAAACGAGGAGCCCTGACCACAAGCCAAATCCTTATCCGGATAGAAAACACAGCTCAAGCTCTGGCCAGGCTAATGGAAGAACCAGCACCACCACTTTTGACAGGAGCCTGAGCGCAACTGTGACCAGTTATTTCCGGCTCCAGTTCAACAACTTTGTTGTTTTTTCAACAACTTTGTTGTTTTGTTATTTGAAATTTTTTTTGAAACAATGAATTTACCTTGTAGATTCTCGGCAATACCTTGAAAAAAAACTTCAGACCTTACACAGCTCCTGATATAAGAATATCACCATATACAAACCAGAGCCGGAATCATCTTTATACCGGAGGACACGCTTTTTAGCAGGAGCCGGCGTCACTCCATAGCCAAAGCGAGAGTAAGAGCCGTAAAATACAGCCTTAATGATATTCGCATTGGTAGCGCTGCGAGTCAGTCCATTCCACGGTGCCTGATCCTTGCCCATGGCTCTTTATGCTGGCAGATCTGAATTTGGCATCTTTCAGAACTTTCCCCGCATCCTTTGTGGTTATGAGGTTAAATGTATGTGCAGCAAACCTCGTAGCACTATCCAAGTAATGGACTTCGTCAACCTCAACAGCCTCAGGAAGCTCCTGTGGATCTCAGGATCCTCGGGAAGTTCCAGCACGCCAGCAGGCCAGCAGGCTCCTCTTCAGCAGCGCGAGAACAGGTTCTTTCTCAGCCAATAGTGGTACCACAGCAGTGTCTTCACCAAAATGATCAAAGGCTTTCGCTAAGTTAGAGCCATTGTCTGTTGTTTTTTCCCTGATCTTGTCTTGAGCGCTGAATTTGCAGTGAATGTCACTGATGTTCTTTGCAAGAGCATCAAAGGTGTGTGGGTCAGACTCCGACAAGCCAGGACAGCTTGCCCTCTTTCTATAGTAGTAGGGTACAGCCAGTGGAGATTAATGCAAATGTAGGAATTTTGGTACCCAGACCAACAGTCGGCAGTCATTGCCACCTAGGGAATAGATTTTAGTAGGCTGAATTTAAGACTTAATTTTAAGTCTTCGGACTTTACACATTATGTGTTACACAAAAACTGTGGAAGATAGAGAAAATGACCTGTTTTCCCTAAATTTCAGTTGGAAACTTGACATTTTGGTGGATCCAGATCCATTATCACAAATACGTTATCCAGATGTAAACCACTTGGCATTCTATGCCAGAAATCCGCCCTAGGTGGCAAGTCTTCAACTATGAAAACCAAGCATCCGATTGGTGGATCACCATCCAAGAAGTTCAATTGACAATGCAAAAAAGACGCACCTCGTAAGTTCTTACGAACTCGGTGGTCTTGGTGGTGTAATGCATGTGAAGGTTAGAATTTTCAGTATTCGGAGGAGTTGGAAAGAGACAGTCAGGCAAAAACGAGTGCGGATTCGCAGTACTACGGACTGCTTACGCTTTTGGGAAACTTGGACACGAAAGGGAAGTGTGTCGCCAATATTGGTGCTAGTTTGGTGCGTGTGTATGGCATTTCCTTATTGGGTTACGTTGGTTTAACTTTTTTTTCCACCCGCGTGTCTATGTTGTTTGTTACCGTCCTGTCTTAGTATTTATCGTAGAGTATATCTCATGTAACGAGTATCTTGTAATCCGTGGTATGCGAATGTGTTTTTAATGTTGTTATTGTAAGTTGGAGCACGCGAGCTTTATCTTTTAAGTACTGAGTCCATTGAGTTTTATCTTGATGTATTTTAATTCAATTACCTAATGACTTTATTATAAAAGGGCCAAATTTGTAAAAATATATCAGGTAAAAACTTAAGTTGATGAAACAACAGAGGAGTCTGTTCGTCCACTGCATCACTATTGACAAAGTGCTCCAGTTATTTGTTTTGGTTATTAGAAAAGATATAGTTATTCAGTAATACTCATTTCTGGGATCTATTGGTGTGTCCCTTCCCTGGCTGTTCATGTAAGCGCCCTAAAAGTAACCTGACGATTTTTAAGTGTCATTAGACATAAGATCTGCGCGATCTTTCACTTACAATTTGGTTCGAATCGGGAACATTAGTTAGTCCACCGAGCTGGAGACGATTTTTTGTTGCATGTTTGATGCGCTGTTTCCTGATATTTAATTTTTTGCTTGCTTGCCTTTCTTGCTTGCCGTCATTCACTGTTTATGTGTAAATTATTACGGTGGGAGGCGCGTGATTTTTTAAAATTTGAATTACTGATTAGCATCTAACAGCGCATCTTTATATGACATCCATTCGAAAACTTTTGAACCAGCGCAGAGGAGACTCATCTTCGGACGAAAGATCTAATATCGCCCGGTCGAGATTTTCAAGAACGTCCTCTTTTGCTACCACTTCTGCTTATTTCCAGGGGGGCGTTAGTGCACGTTTACCGAAAATCGAGCTTGTAAAATTTAATGGGGATCCCAAGCAATTTCAAACATTTTGGGACAGTTTTGAAAGCGTTATCCATAATAACAATAGTTTATCGGATATTGACCGCTTTAACTATCTTCGCGCGCAGTTGTTGGGTCCCGCAGCAAGTGCTATTGCTGGCATGCCTTCAACTTCAGAAAATTATCAAGTAGCAGTTGATATTTTGAAAGGGAGATTTGGAAAAAGGTAGTAGTGGTTTCGTCACATATGGATGCTCTGATGAAGCTTCCTGTCCTTAGCGATGCGCCCGATACCCACTCCCTTCGGCGGGTTTTTGATAAGGTCGAAGCGCATGTGCGCAGTTTGGAGGCTTTAGGGGTTAAGTTGGACGCCTATGGTGCTCTTCTAGTACCAGTCATTCTTTCACGTTTGCCCGAAGAGACGAAATTAATTTTAAGTAGAAGTTTTAACTCAAACGGGGCAGTTTGGGAACTAAGGCAAGTCCTCGATGCTTTGAAAGACGAAATAGAGGCGCGGGAGAAGGCTCCTTTTGTGACCGCAGGAAAACCAAGTAATTTTGCGCAGGACAAGCCAACGGCGGCCACTTTGATGACACAGAACGAAGCTAATAAAGTTAATTGCTGTTTTTGTCGTGGTAGCACGCTTCAGCATCCTTTAGAGTCTTTACACACGTTGAGGCGCGTAAGGAGTCATTGCGTAAATCCGGCCGTTGCTTTCAGTGCTTAAAGTTAGAGCTATTGCCAGGAACTGCCAATCTGCTCTGTGCGCTAAGTGTGGCCGTAGCCATAACATTGCAGTCTGTGCGTTGGCTCCTGGTTGACTGGGAATGTTGCCAGGAAGTCTTATTAGACTGAACACAGTAAGTCAGGCAAGCCACAAAGCGACAAGGGAACAAGCGCCTTGTATATTGACGAAGCCACTTCCGTATTGTTGCAAACAGCAAGATGTCTAGCGAGCTCACCACTGGTCCCCGCTAACGAAGTAAACATTAGGCTAATTTTGGATCCAGGTAGTCAGCGCACGTATGTCACGCGAACTTTGTTTGAGCCACTGCGTCTTCCATGTGTAGGCAAAGAAAGCTTACGAATTAACACGTTTGGTGGCAAGGCCTCCGTAGTAGAGTCTTGCCCTATAGCGTAGCTGCGTATTAGGGGTCAGTTCGGGGGACAAGATGCTTTTGTCACGGCGTGTGTCGTGCCCGAGATATGTCCGCCGCCAGGAAACCAGCAAGTGCAGTTTGCGAAGGAGAGATTTGAGAATTTGTTTGGTTTAGAATTAGCGGACGATAGCGTTTTGGCGTATAGTTTTGAGGAAAATGATCTTGACGTTCTGATTTTTATTGGGCCTTTGTTTTGGACAAGCGAAGGCGTGGCAAGTTAGGGCCGGTCGCCATAGAAACGCGGTTGGGTTGGGTGTTGTCCGGGCCAGTGTGTGGTTCCTTTTCGGAGAGTTCTCGGGGTAGGGTTGACGTGGCAGGTACCACACCTTGAAAGGGTTTTCGAGCGGGAGCGATACGAGGGTGGTCCGTTCCGCGAAAGTCATGAACCCATTGCGGATAACTACCTCCAAGGTAGCAATCGCCTAACGTCATTGCTAAGGAAGTTGCGCGGGGACCCGAAATTGCTGGATCAATAGGATCAGGCAATGCAAGAGGAATTAGAAAGCGGAGTTCTTGAGCCTGTGTCCGGTAGTCAACCGGGACACGGCCAAGTTTATTACATGCCTCACTTTTGTGTTGCAAGGGAGGACAAGATAACAACCAAGGTGCGGGTGGTGTATGACGCAAGTTCGAGGGTGGCAGGTCCCTCATTGAACCAGTGTATTTACGAGGGTCGAAACCTAATCACCGCCAAATTTAATTTTCTCCTTCGTTTCCGTTTTTGTTCCGATTGGACTTACCGCTGACATAGAAAAGGCATTCCATCAAATTATTATTAAGGACGCATCTTAATTGTTTAAGGGTATTATGGGTCGACGATATAAAGGCTATAGAACCCCGAACTATTCCGTTACGATTTACTCGCGGTGTTTTTGGTGTGGCATCATCACCATTTCACCTTAATGCTAGCTTGAGGCACCATTTAGGCAAATTCACTATCATCCCATAGTCGTCGAGAATCTCAGACAATCTCTTTATGTCGATGACGTCACAGCAGGAGTAGATACAGTAGAAGAAGGGATCTACTTTTTTCAGACCTCCCGGAAAATCATGGCTTAGGGAGGGTTCAATCTTAGGAAATGGGCAACAAACTGCAACGAACTAGATGTGGCGATGAATGGCCATGTCGCAGTCTGTTTTGTAGATAGCGATTACGTAACGTTTGCCTCCCACTCCACGCAGAATATAGAGCATCCTGAGGGTGATCAGGAACGAAAGGTTTTAGGTGTGCTGTGGAATCGTTGTAACGATCACGTGAAATTTCGATTTGAAGGTTTACTTGCTTTTGCTAAATGTGTTAAGTTTACGAAGCGGAGAGTTCTAAGCCTATTGGCAAAGAACTATGATCCATTAGGGCTTCTAAGTCCCTTGCTCACTCCACTTAAATTAGCCTTTCAGAACATGTGCAAGGGGGGCGGGAGTTGGGATGATGCAGTGGATGCTGACGTAGAATTGCTTGTCAGGAAGTGGTTAGTGCACTTACAAGAAGCTAGTGTATTCTGCACTCCCCGGTATAGCTTGAGTTGCCATAAGCGGCAGTTAAGCTGTTGCCAGCTTGTCGGGTTTTACGACGCCTCTCGTGCCGCTTACGGGGGCTCAGTGTACGTAAGAACTGAGTCTTTAAAGGGAGTAAATGTAAGTCTTCTGGCATCATAGGCTAAGGTAGCGCCATTGAAAGAAGTAAGCATTCCACGATTGGAGCTGTTGGGCATGCTTGTTCTGGCAAGGCTAGTGGGGTTGGTCAAGGAAGTCGTTTCAAGTTCGCTAGATCCGACTGTGCACTTGTAATCTGATTCGATGACTTTATTGGGTCACCAGCAAAAATAAGCGCTATAAGCAGTGGGTAGAAAGACGTACTGATAGCATTCGTAGTTTAGTAGGAAACTCTGTTTGGGGTCATGTCTATGGTCAGGAGAACCCTGCGGATTTGCAGTCACGGGGTGTCACTCCCCAGGAGCTTAGGAGTAGGAAGTTGTGGTTTCAGGGTCCAGAGTGGCTTTGCAGACCACGCTCAGCATGGCCCGGCCCGGTTGAGTTTATAGAGACGGAAGAGAATGTTGCTGTGTTGAGGGCCGAAGAGCGGCTGAAGAATGCCGTCGCTTGCGTTGCCTTGGTCGAGGCCTATCCGGCGATTACTGATTACTCGCGTTTCTCGTCTTACAGGAAGTTGTAAAGAGTCGTAGCTTACGTTCTCACGTTTGTTTGTAGATGCCGTAAAATAGAATCCAGAAGTAATGAGTCAGTTTTAAGTGCGGGCGGGCTTGCTGACGCCGAGCGAGTAGTCGTGCAAAATTTCCAGGGACAACTTAGGTTGTAACGCAATTTCAAAGACTTGCACAAGCGGCTAGTTATTTATGAGAATCACCTAGGTGTACTACGCAGTAAAATCTGTTTTGAAAACTCTTTTCGGAAGTCCCAGAAGAGAAATTCCCGATTGTTCTTCCGAAGGATCACCACGTGTCTGAGCTAATCGCTAGGGAGTGTCACGATCGTATTGCTCATCGCGGGGAGTGAGGATACTATGGCGGAAGTAAGATCTAAGTTTTGGATTAGCCTGAGACAGCTTGTTAAGCGCGTAATTCGTTTGTACTACACTTGCAGAAGGGTCGAGGGTCTTCGTGACAATTTAAAGCCATTTCCCCTCTCCCTGCATTTCAACGCTAAAACGTTCCAAGCAAGTAAACGCGACAATACGGAGTTAAATCGTCAGTACAAGTAACAAAATATCGCGCACCACCATAGCTTGTAACATACATCGGTCCATAGGCATCAGAATGCACCAACTCAAGCTTCTAGAAGATTGCTTCTCAGCTGTGCCTACACACGGTTTTCGGTTCCGCTTGCCTTGTACACACGCTTCACAAAAAGATAGGCCAGCATGACAACAACTTTTTTCTGTACCAGTAACAAGACGCTTCTTAAAAGCAGACCTTAATCGGCTTTCATGCACATGACCAAGGCGTTAGATCCACAGCCTCAGTGCACTATTACCAGTACTTTAGCTCAGTGGTTCGCAAATGTCTTATTTTTCAGGGAATTCTAGAGACCTCTTTAGAGAACTCTTACTTTGCGGATGGGATGTTGGCTTGTCATTTCTGTTGTAATTAGAAGAAGCGCTTCCTCGCGTTGTTCTCCTTCTGGAGATTTCTAATGAACGCACCGTAATTACTGGGCATGTTTCCGGCTAAAATGACAGTTGCATAACTTTGGTCGGTACTCGATGTACGGGTTTGAGTAGCCTGTTGTGTGCATTAGTTTTATCTTGGGCTCCATAGCTACAACAAACTGAGGTATGCTACGCTTTATTTGTTCTTCGAAAACTAGATTTATGTTT
>QQSS02234168.1:0-10092 GCA_003687565.2 Craspedacusta sowerbii | reverse complement strand
ATTATTATTATTATTATTATTATTATTATTATTATTATTATTATTATTATTATTATTATTATCATTATCATCATCATCATCGTCATTTTTTTGTGCTATTTCTCCATTACTACATAATTTTAAAAAGGAATTATCCTGAAAAATAAAAGTGCTCGTCCAAGTATTTAAAGTCGATGCCAACCCGCCTCCTCCAACGAAGCTAGATTTTATCTGTTTCAGTCACCGTCCGTCTTGCTGTTGCTAGTATTTATTGCATGTATTCCTATTCTAAATATTTGCATTCACAAAAGCTGCTACAATCTGCCACAAAAGCTGCTACAACCGCCATGCTGCTACGAAGGTTTCGATCAATCATTCTCAACGTTCGAAAAATGGATTCGAACGTATCCGGAAGATACGCAGGTTAAGATAATATACGGCCTCAGCGTGAAATAATGCTGCGTATTAGCTCAGGTAGATCGAGTGCTTTTGTCGATTCGGGACGGGCAAATAAGAGCATGCGAGACAAACAAAACTTACTGAGAAGAGTTTCAAGTGCAGATATAGCGATCGAGGTAAAAAGAACTTACTGACAGTTTCCTCCACGACAGCTGAGCTGAAGCCACTAACTCGAAGTCTGGGCATTCATAAGGTCGCGTAAAATCTTGATTTCCCAACGGCCTTCTGAAGGCTATGAAACAGCTGCAACCGACTGAGTAACTAGCTCCATCCCGCAACAGCTCAAACGTCTTTTCGCAGACCCAGGTAGCAGCTGTCAGCGTCCTCCAGTTAATTGGCCTAGCAGTCACAAAAGAGGCTGACATGCCGACAGGGCAGCCTTGATAATTTACAGGAAAAACAAAAGGCGATAATTTGGGCAGCCTCTATGCTAGGCTCTTTAAATAATAGCTGAATTGGGAATGCAGTATCCTCCAAGCACGCGTAAGTATCCGAAGGTAGTAATTGACTGCCTTACAGTTATTCAATACGATTATCTCTGGTGTGCCTCAACAAATCAAGAATACACGCACGCCTCGCCATGCTTGAACCGAGTTCTTATCCTACGACAACACAGGGAATCAAGGGAATAGCTTAGCCAGTATGTCAACATAGACCTTATTAATTAGAGTAATTTGCGGAATGTTCCAGAACAGCTTTGCGCCTTTGTTTGTATATGTACTGTCAGCATTACGTCTATTGTAAATTAGCTGAGACAGCATTTATAATTTGCAGACGTCGTGTAGTATGTTCACTATATAAATGCGCAGTGCAAGGAATTTTATATCGAGCCAATGTGATGTCGCAATTTCCGAGTTCGTGAAGGAAATGACTGTTGCGCAAACCTGTAATTCTTTTGTCGCGAAGAAAGGATTTCCGACACACGGTTCTCAACGAAAGAGCGTAGCCTTTTCACCCTTTTCAAAGTTGGCTTATTTGGATGTTTGCATCAGATTGCACTTGCCATCAGCCGTGATCAAATTTATCCTTATGCGGGTGCTTTTACTTGATTGCGTCAGAAGTTTCATGACAGGAACCTCGTGACCATGCAGCTAATGCCACTTTACTTCAATGAGGCGCTTCATAAGTTTAGAGAAATTTAGCACGCGTACTGTAGCAAGGGGCATAATTTGTGTTACCGTTTGTACCTACATGCCACGTGGGCTGAGGGATTATGCAGCGTAGAGCAACCATTTCATGCAGGCAGTTAACCAAACACTTTGAGAATTAGTGGCCAATTGCAGCAAAGAAGAATTTTCAGCTCACACTTAAAGCCGTCACGTGTCTGGTATTCTTTAGTATTGGTGCAAATCAAACGGTTGCATAAACTGCCACCTCCAACCCGATAGGCATTTAAGAAGTCCCTACAGCGGCATCCGCATGGATATCTAAGCCACACCCCTCGGTCTTCTGACCTCTGGGGCTGACCCCACACCTAACATGATGCCCATTTGTTAGATCAGCAGTTCACGGCCTAGCGGTCAGCGAAAAGTTCTAAGATGGACAAGTGATAGCTGACATGTTCTAAAACATCAAGATCAACAGCAGAGTCGTTTTCCGAAATAACAATCCGGATTCCAAATCTTAATGACATTTAGATTGGGAATGCAGTAGCCACAGCCTTTGTAAGACGAGAAAAAGCTTAATTGGACAGTTTATTTCCTGCTTGATGGTCTCGTATTTTCATGTCATCATGCGACCCAATCCATAATCCAGGTAAAAAGACACAGATGATTTCTTAAAACGGTATATAATTTAGTATCTGGCTATCAAAGCAAGTGACAGGATGTAGGTATGTAAGTAGGTATGACATGACGTAGATATGCAGGTAGAGGTGACAGGACGTAGATATTTAGATATTCATAATTCATTGTAACATCAGCCATGCAGGAGGAATATATGTAGGTATTCATAATTCATTTTATCTTAACTTCAAACATGCTGAAAAACACGCATTGAAAGGTCGTGCGTCGAATGCCAGAGAATAAATTAAGTCAGTATTATTTTGGGTGCATTTAGCAAGACGTAACAAAATCCGTAAGAAAAATTTTATGCTGTCGCACATTTCTGCTATTCACAAAGGTATGGCTTCCACAAGTCGGGCGAGTATTGCTGTTCAAAAAAACACCTAGACATTAAAAATTACGCTACACCACGTAGGAACAGTACACCGCTTGTGTTAGTCTAAAATGATACTTTTTTGGTTTTTGTTGGAGAGCTGGAGGGTTGAAGGTTGAGGGGTTTGGAGGTTCAGGTGAAGGTAAGGCATTTAGGGAAAATGACCCCCCAAGTATTAAAAATATTATACTTACGCTGTTTAGTACAGAAGCAAGCACATGATAACAGAAGTGCAGAATTTAAAGTAAAAAGTGTAAGAACCTTGCGAAAAATGGTGCTATAAAAATGAGAAATCAGGAAAAATAGCATCTTTCAAAAGAAAATGAAGTAGGTTTAACACAGGACTTGCTTATATTCATCGTCTGCAATAATAGCAGGTAATTGTACCAAAGATTAATTGATGCATCCATAACAGTTGACAACACCATGCATTGGTTAACGTTAATTACAAAGGCTAACTAAGACCTTCACGTAAGATTTATTTGCACAATATACGACTAGTTTTTGGTAGGAAAACAATAAGAACTCACCCTTTCAGCACTGCACAGCTGACTCTACAAAAGAGTTTCTCAAAACAACGAAATAAACGAAAACTAGGGTTAATCAGGATGGGGTTACAAATGAATTGATTTAAGCTTGAATCCTTGTGACCTTAATTCCCCGTTTTGAAGGCCTTTGAAAAACCTTGAGCAAGTGACTAAACTCTTGCATTTTGGAAACTCCTGTCATGATTTCTTTTTTGAGTTCCATTGAGTTCAGAAGCACATTTTTGAGTAATCTAAACCGAATAAATGCAGCCATTTTTTTACGTAAGTCCTTAAGTGCGCAAAAAAACATATAAAGGTGAGCACAGGCACCTCGTTCTTGCAAGAATCCAACTAAGTCAATCTTTCTAACCGGTCCAACGAACTTGAAAATCTGCTATTTCGAAATTTCTTGGCTAATTTTTATGAGGCAAAGAATAAAACTAATTAGTTTGGTGACGCTTCGGTCCTTCCTTGGTCCATCTCCAGTCTAAACGAACAAGAGCAAAGAAAACCAACAGCAAATACAAGCAGGGGCACACATTAAAGGGAGTCAAGTCTCCGAAGTGGAGCTGAAACGGCTTCAAATTAATCGAGTCCTACTGCGCGCAATCATCAAAGCTTGCGAGTAGCAGGCGCTACTTGCAGCTACATCAGCGCAAGAATTTTGTTACGTTTTCTTTCTAATGTAGTCAGCTTAGATCTAGTTAGGTTTTTAGGATTAGTTAGGTTTGCATGGGTTTATTTTTAGATTTGGTTTACAGGTTCATTTACACTAAGGTAGGAGCTTGTCAAGTTGGCAAGCGATGGCTGCTGCAAGATTCCTCCTTTCGTTAAAGATTATTTGCCTGCGACGTACGAAAAGTCTTTCTGTAGCAAATGCTGCAAATTTGCTGAGTTTCCTTGCTTATAAGTCAGACTGTGAATAAATATCAAACTCATGGCATTAACTCTTAATTCATGGAGCCGTGTTGTGCGATATCTTTCTATTGATATGAAATTTTTTTGAAGCTGCAAGGCAGGTTTTGGCAATGATGAAGCTAAATCTGTTTTTAATAACTAAAGTGTTTTTAAAAGCAATTGTATAAAGACTGTGTCTTGCTTTAGATGCTAACATGGTCTCGTTTTAATCTATTGAACTACGTTGAAATACTTGGCTATTGGAAGAAAGTGATTCCTTCCAGTTCTAATACTGAATTGTAAATGCGTTGAAAAATGGCGAACTGATGGTCGCGCAGTCATCAAGCTCTCAATTAGCAGGTATTCCCACTTAGAGCAAAACTTTCTAATGATTGTGAAGCAGGCGTGAAGATCAAAATTGATCGACAATTGATGGGTAGCCACGTAGAGGCTGACCAAAATTCGGCTTCGGTTTCGGTCTCGGCGCCGAAAGTCGTCAAGTACCTAGTTTCGGTAAAATTTTGGTTTTGGCCGAAACCAATAAGCTGACTTTTGGTTGCTTTTTTTTTTTTCGTCTTCGGCCGAAAGTGATGCCAACTTTTGGTCGCCCCCCTGAAGGTCACTCGTTTTTTTTTTGTCTAGTTTAACAATTAACTATCACTGAATGTGTCCATTTGCTACCCGTGGTTAACAACCGCAGCCTCACCAGCTTTCAGCGATTAGCTGTATTTCAACGACTTGTATAGAACAGACAGAGGGTGTATAGGAGCTGATATATGTATACACGTATGTAACCCGGAAATGCTCGCAATTGCACTTGGGATGTCTGTCGGATCTGTTCGTGGCATTGGGCCACATCTCTGTACCACATCTTTGGCAGAGCCAGTCTTGCCTACACGCGCTTCAGCAACTTCAAGCAATCCGTAGCTCGAGATGCAGACCAGCGTTGCCACGGTCAGCAATAGTCCGATATGCTCTAGAAACATGAACCGACCGATGAAACAGGCGTCGACGCACAAGTACTTGATCGATTTTTCTGGACAACTGCTGTATAAGTCCTTACAAGCTGTCTGGAGTGGCGTTGGGATTTTTACGCGAGGATCACGAGGACCAGCATCAGCATTAGACGCAGAGTCTGTACTCTCATCTGGCGAATTAACTCAGGATGACTTGTGGGCAGTGCACGACAGTCAATCTGACAGCCTTAACTTATCAGTAGTTTACAACGAAAGTGATGTCGCTGTGGTCTATGAGCGACGGTTTGACAGTTATCTCAATGAACCTCGACTGCCTCGAACGACTATCGACATTTATGCATATTGGCATTGCAGCCAGTACCCACTGTTGGAAGCTGCCGCTCACAAAATACCTGTCATCACCACCAACTAGTGCGGCTAGTGAACAGTGGTTTGGTGCTGCAGGACAGTTGAATGCTGATCTACGCAGCAATCTGCTAGACGAGAATGCCGAAAAACTCTTGTTCCTGAACTATAATATTCGTTTGTTTGTTTTCAATTATTGAGTAGCGCATGCGTGCCATGGACAGTCATAAATTGTTACTGCATGTGGAAAAGCTGCACGTGACCATGGTTTTTATTATATAGTTTTGGTATAGCATCAAAGAATTAGTTCTTATTTTTTATTACATGATCCTTGCCTTCAGTTCTGCAAATGATTGCTATCTTTCGATTTCGTTTTCGGTTCGGCTAAAAGTGAAGTGAAATTTCGGTTTCTGCTTCAGCTTCGGACGAATGGCACTTATGAACGTGTGGTTTCGTTTTCGGCCGAAAGTAAAAATTCACTTTCGGTTGGACTCTAGTCTCAGCCAAGTGTTGACGGATTGAGCTTGAAATGCTGTTTTGTCTTGGTGTAGGGATGTTGTGAATGTGTAATCGTATACCTTGTTGTTCTGCAAGTTTATGTATGTAGAGCGAACAGAGTAACAGCGTGCTCTCGCTAGATGGAAAAGACTGTGTTCGTGCGAAGAGTTGTCTGTTCTCGGTTCATACGTTTCTCATCTCGTCTCACATCGAGAATCTTTGCGATGGTTCATATCAATGAGTGCACTTTTCATGACCTTGTTTGAGGAACTGATAACCATGTTTTACTTCAACGCATCGGGCTCTGACCAAGCATAATTTCCGCATGGAATAAATATTGTGTGACAGTTTGCCTTAAAATTTTCAAATTCTTCCTGTGAGCCTGTTGTGTTGCTGAGCCTTGCCCACTATTTCGTCCATCGTGTAATTTGCACATGCAAGCTCCTTTGTGTGTTCTGTGTAGATTAGACCACACAGGAATAGAATGGGAAATCTGCCAGTTTGATGCTGTCAAAAATGCCAAGGATATTATGCCTTAAATTTGAAGATGTAGCAACTGTGACATTGTACTAATGTTCGTAGCTGTTCTTCATAAAGATGGGCGCCAACCTATCTGCATGATGATGGTCTTGCGTCACTGTCAGGTTCTCAATAGTATGCATACTATTGATATCTCCAATGCAAGCGCAGAGAGTAAATGTTTTTTAATAAGTATTGGCTGCCAACGCCTTTTATTCCAGATATAATAAGTGGGTATGCACTTATTCAATATAGATGGATTGGTGCAATCGGCAGAGTCTTTTTTTTATCTTGAATTCTCGCCCATTTCCTTCTAATCTTCACTTCAGATGCGCAATTAGAGGTTTTGTCGTTTGTGCTGTCAATACTCTATTCAGGGCAACTTTGAGATTCTTATGAAATGCTTTTATTGTGGTCATTTTAACATCGTCGACTTGGCAGAGAGCTCGAGCAATCTTCCTCATGCAATTGTTTTCGGCGTTCTGCACCAATGGTGAGGTGGTGTAAGTTGAGACACACCTACCACCTCCAGGCATGCACTCGACAACGTTGGTTGTGATATAATGAGGTTCATACGTTGTAAACCCCAGTTTGGCAATGGTGCACACCTCTTTTGGGAAGTCATGAAAACGAAGGGCAGTGTCTATCAGATTTTGATGAGCCTCACCAAAGGCGATTTGCAGATCTATTCATCTATTTATGTGACTCTCCATTAAAGTATGCTGAAAGTATCGGACATCTTTGGGAAGAATCCTTTTTTGGTATTGCCTTTGGGCTATCTGGTAGCGAAAGTTACTTGGTTTTTCATTATCCCCGTTCTGGTGAATTAATGTGGTAACTGATCTCTTCCATGGAGCCGATGTTGGTTTTCTGTACCAGACTTCTTGAAAAAAAAACGGGTAATGTAAGATCTGAGAAACGGAAAACGCTTGAAGAGTATAACAGACATCTAGTCGATAGGACAAAGAGCCGATGCTGCCTTCATTTTTGAATTAATCTTGGAGATCTCAGCGTAACTTAGAGCACTGCTGTTGAGCTCGAGTTAAGGAGCCTGTAGCGGTCGAATCCACTCAGAAATGCGAAATATTTTCCCATGGTTTGTAGCAGCTGGGCAACTTCTTGAAATAGTTATTGTAAAAAAGAGCATAAGTACATCTTTGTCTTTATATGCTTATAATAGTTGCATGTTAAGTGATGATGGGACGAAGACGAAAGAGAACATGTGACGTCACCAACAATAACCTTTGGTTCTTGCCAGGGTTGATCTCGGCTGCAGAAAATGAAGTCAGTAGCCCGCATAATGATGTTCATTAACTTTCCTGCCAATCTCTGGGATTCTTCTATGCTAAGACCGATCCCATCCATCCACTCGTTGCAGTTCTCAGCATCTTTTGTCATCGTCCCGAGGGCGCCCATCGACAGGTTGAGAAAGGAAACTTTTCATTGCGCTTCAAGGATCACGTCTTTGTATGTATCGTGTTTTCTCAGGCATTCTTGCGGAGATTCGGCTCGAAACCCACCGTTAGCTCCATCACAAAAACACGATCTTCCAATACGGCTATACAATCAGGACGAACCTCGTCTCCAGATATATTTGACGGTGATGGGAATTCTGTTCCAGGCAGATCTACGTACACTTGTATGTTTTGAATGACAGCTACGGCACGAGCAAAGTTTATTAGGACAGAATTGTGACTCCATGTATAGCTGCCATCCCTGAGTGCTGCTGGGCAAGCAACAACTGCGTACCCGAGTGTTTGCGGGTTTGGGCAGAAGTCGCACGTCATTGTGGAGCATGATTTCTATCGGAACAGGTTGCTTCTGTTTGGTAGCGTGTTATTCAGAAAGCGGATAGCGAAGTTGAATATGTTTCGAGGCATGCTTTTCATAACGCGAGACCAGCGGCTCGTGTTGCTGGGAAGAGCCGAGTCCCAGATGGCTTTAATGACTATCGACTGAGATGACAATTTTCCAACTATCTTGCTCTCTGTCACTGTGCGAACTTCGTTTATAACCTCCTTTGCTGTTCTGTATTTATCCACTTGATGGTTTGTGCCAATGCTGGAAGAGTTGTAGATGTTGACAATATCGTTGTTTATTGATTGTTTCAAGCAGCTTCTGAGGGTAACTTGGCACTGCATGAATTTTATAGACGGTAAAGTAATGTTGAGGCCGTATCCGCTTCTTGTCAGGTCACGATACTTCAAGTTCAAAGATATCTAGCCAGCGGAGGATGTAGTTGCTGACTGTACCATCCAGAGTCTGCTTTACCCAGGTTTGGGTTAGGTCCGATATGGTTAAATCCCAGCTAATCTTTGACAGGTAATATTTCTGGTATATCTTGATCTTATATTGAGGATGCAATGGAGGTTTTCCAATACTTCCCATGATATTCGTGGTTTCTGTTATTAACTTGGATTTGTGCTTTTCGCTTGTCATTTTAAAATCGAAATGCTTTCCCAAATACGCAAACGATTCGTCGAGTCCAACAGAACGAATCCGTTGGTTATTGATGAATAAGCTCGGTTTCTTCACAGTCTTGTCGACCTTGCTTCAAAGTCTTGTCAACCACCTTTCTACCGAATGAATGGCATTTCTCCACACTCTCCTCCAGGCGCACCATCTTGCGAAAACATTTAACAGAGTTTGGGTAGCCGATTCTTGACTCGCTACTGCAGCGGCGTCATCGGCAAACTGCAGCCAGTGACGACTGGCGAATAATTCAAAGAATTGATTGCCATATTGCTCAAACTGTGGATGCCGGATATATTACATGAATGTGTTCATCAACATGTTGAATATTGGAGGACTCAAGAAATCCCCTTACAGCACTCCTTCCTTGATTGGCATGAAATCTGTAACGTAATTGTGTGTTGCTACGGCCGTGACAAAATCGTCGTAGAGGGCAGAGGAGATTGTAGATATTTCTTGGGGAATATGGTGGTAATCGAGTAGGGACTTTATAATGTTGTGGCTCACACAAGTCAACAAGTGAAATGGTCAGGCTTCGGTGCTTCATTCTGGCTTGGTTGATAATGTAGCTCATTGCGGCAACGTGCTCAAGGGTACCGCTTAAACCGGGGATAAACCCTTTTGAATGTGATGCTCCGCACATACGTTCTCGATCGGAAATGTGAACATTCGTTTACGAAGAATTGATGATTGGTAGAAAGTTAGCTGGGCTGGTGTCGTCCCCTTGTGTGAGTATATGTATGAGTATAGTAATCGCTCTGCGCCACCGTGGTGGTAGGCTCCTCTCTTTCCAGGCCTGGCTACATAACCATGTCAATTACGTTAGCAAGTATGTGCAGCGCTTTAAACAGATCGCCGAAATCTGATCTAGAGCGCAAGACGATCCAGATGTCTTCATGCGCTTGATAACCTTGCAACCCTCCATGTACGACGGAGAGACAGTTCTAAAAGGAACATAAAATAACAATAATAACAATAACAATAATAATACTGATAACAATAATAATAGTAATAATAATAATAATAGTAATAATAATAATAGTAATATTAATAATAATAACAACAACTATAATTATAATGGAAACCATTTTCTTTTCAAACTAGAGCTCGCACACCATACAACATATATATATATATATATAGCAAAAACAAGTGCATATAAAGCAACTCTTTTATTCTTAGACATTTCGGCTAAAACAGCAGCCATCATCAGTAATACATTTCTAAATCTAAACGAAAATAAAAAGAAGTAGAGGAATCAG
>QQSS02234157.1:0-10093 GCA_003687565.2 Craspedacusta sowerbii | reverse complement strand
TCTACGCCGTTTTGAATCTGGATGCAAAGATCATGTCTAATTTTAACTTCATTTTTAAGGGAATTATGGATATAAAGCCGAGTACCACCCGTACTAGTAAGAGATTTTGTATCAATGTAGAAGTACTCGCTAATTTCCGAATAAAAATAGCGAAACTACCGTCTTTCTGAGCGTGCTAGCAATACCGTTACTCGGAGGCGAGCAAGCCGAAATCAGAACGGTAGCAGGGCACAGCAATGTCAGCAGACCAACTAGGGCAGCTTGCACGCACGAGGTCAGTGGGAAAGGAAGGTAGGTGACGACATTTTTGTGGCTACTTTGTTTGGCGAATCTCCTAAGAACAGCTAACCAGTAATGCACAACTTCGTCGGCCGCCTGGTAAAGTCTTCGCTAGGAGTGTCTCCCGGTAACCGGGGACAGTGCGATGTCAGTTTCACGATCGTTAAAGCACTAACGAGTAGTCCGAGCCTCACTTAGTGGGCACGAAAAGAGCTCTTACCTCTTCGAGAGGCTCAATCAACGACCAACGACTGGCTTCATTCGCTGTCACCGACGATCGATGGACTGCGCATCCGGAAAAATACTATTGGCTCCTCGCTATTTACATTCTTTCTTACAGCGATAACGGACAAAGCGTGATGAACTTGAGGAGTGGAACAATAACTGCAGACACACAACCACACACACACCACACGCACGCGCCAAATATGTCTTAACATACATATACTTAGTGCGATTACGATTGAAGAAAGCAGAAGACTCAGATGGAAATCAGCAGCACATTCGTTCTTATGGAGAACAACGCTAGCCTACGCGCTCTTCAACAGGCGCTTCTTCCAGGCATCAAGCGACCCCCTGTTAGGATGGTGCTTCACGCTCGAACCATCGGGACACAACAGACCCTCGTTGCGCATGTCCAAGTAAGCAGATCGATCCCATTTGGTAAAACCCCACTTCTTTGAAACAAAAATCTAAAAGCAAAAGGAAATCCTATTACTCGTGCTTATAGTTCTGATGGCTAGTGATAAATGCCCCAGAAAAAAAGAACTATTTGTCGGTGACTAGTCACAGCAGCAACAAACGCTAAAACGTAGGTTGCATAAATAGACTAAGAACCTTCCTTTTGGCACTGTGTCTGGCCCAAGGCTCTATTAGACAAGCAGCCATGGGAATTCTAAATCAGTGCAGGCGCGACAGCAATACCGTAAGACAGGGAGCCATTAGTTGAAAATTAATTACAACCAGGCAGGTGGCGAAGGTGACAAAATAGCGCATATTGGTCTAATTTTCTGAACATTTTTATTAATATAATTCTTTCAAGAACTTTGCATCCACAGAGAGAAGGATCTACAAGCATACACAATTCATCATTCTTGCAGTGTCGCAGCCATAAAGCACCTACCCTCTTCAAGTGGAATATGCTGCCCAGTTCCAAAACACGTAAGGGAGGACGTTTTCGAAATGGCTGCATAGAGCTGAAACCCGTCACAGCTTAGTTGCTTTTAAAAAACATTACATAAGCCAGCAATTAATAGATTTTCATGAAAATTACATTTTCTAAAAAAGAAAAAAAAAAAAAAAACAATTCACTGAATATTTACTCCCTATTGCTAGACCTACGATCACATTTGGTGAAACCCCACTTCATCGAAACAAAAATCTAAGAAAAGACAAAAAATAAATCCTTTCACTCGTGCTTAAATTTATGATGACTAGTGATAACTGCTCCAGAGAAAAGAACTAATTGTCGGTGACTAGTCGCATCAGCAACAAACGCTAAAACGTAGGTTGCGTAAAGAGACTAAGAACCTTTCTTTTTGCACTGTGTCTGGCCCCAGGTTCTATTAGACAAGCAGCCAAGGGAATTCTAAATCAGTGCAGGTGCAACAGCAAAATCCTATGACAGTAAGCCAGTACTTGAAATTAGGCAAGTAATCTACTCATTTATTATTCTCTACAAGCACCACCATTCTCTACAAGAACCACGATACAGATAAAAGAATGAAGCACCACCCAGCCACCTGCATGTCACTGCTGATCTTCACTAAGTATCAACTACAACTAGTTTAAATGGAAGAAGATAGTACTGCCTGCAACATGGATAATAGGCATCTTTAAGCATTCAACCAGATGGCAGCGGCGCTTAAGCTGCCTATTAAACCAGCAGATTGTTTTCACATAGCTCTAGTATTCTATTGACCATAAATTGCTCTAAGACGACGCGATGCACCCACATGCATCATTTCGTACCAATATGTGTAGTTAACGTATATGTACGCCACACAACATGCTCACTTAACAGAAGAAAAAACAGTATACCCTAAAAAAAATACTTTTGGAGATATTCAAATTTCAGGATCAACTGCGCGAGATTATTTTTGTCATATCAACAAGCTCCACTGAACTGGTTTGCCGATCAACAACAATATTTATCCATACAAAATATCCAGACCCCAAACCATGCCATCACCATGGTCATGGTAAGGCAATTAATCTCTTACATTAGCATGCGAAAATTTTGGAGGTACAGGAGGAAAAGTCTTAACTTTGTAGGAGATTAGGCCTGGCAGCAAAGCCTATTGCAAGCTGCCTTAGTGGCCTAAAAACCATATTCTTTAGCACTGGCCTGGCCCATGAAAAGATTAAACAAGCAGCCATGGGAATCCTGCATGCAGTGCTTGTTTTACTTAAGCATCACTAGGAAGATATGATTACATGGAAATGTAAAACGTACAACGTGGCAGTTAATTACCAATAAGAAACTTTTAAGTGCCACATTTTGGTTCAATAGAGCCAAGAGGCCGACCAACGAATGTATCAGAAAAGGGAGCAAATTTAGGATACTGATGTGTTTGTAGCGTTTCACACAAGTACATGCACTCAGTGAATAAAAGTTGCCCACTTACTAATTTCAAATTACAAATTGCCCACTTACGATTTTCACAAGATGAACATAGCAACAACTATCGCGATGAAAAAATGATAGCACCATACTTAAGCTTCTCAAAAATACTGACATAATCACAATGATCTCACAACTCCTTACCTTTTGCCTGCCAGGGAACTTAAATTTTGCACGTCTAAGGGCCTCAATTGCTACAGCTTCATGGTTGTCCTTGCATCTTATCGAAATAAGTGGCTGCCCAATGTCAACACGAGCAACACTCCCATGGGCTTTCCCAAAAGCACCACGCATACCAGTCTGAAGCCTATCAGCTCCGGCACACGACAACATTTTGTTGATGCGCAATACATGGAAAGGATGAACCCTCATGCGAATGTGGAAGGCATCCTTGCCAGCAACCTTAACCATGTACTTGTTGGCACAGATACGAGCTGCCTCTAGCGCTTCACTTGAGAGCTGCTCATATTCATCAGAAACTAGGTTCACACACTTGGGGAAATCATCAACAGGTGTCTTCTTCTTGCCAAGATCAAAAATTCTGATTTTTGGGTCTAAACAAATAAAAACCAATGACTCACAACTTTGCATATTAGCACAAATACTTAATGCTTGTTGCAAACAGCAACAAAGAAAAGCCATTTTTTAAAGAATCAGAGAAGAGGATCTGACTGGCTGCACAGCCACAAAAGCGTAGTTATAACATACTAGGTAACTAAGTAAAACACCTGGATGAAAAAAAAACACACAAGAACCAAACAGCCTGTCTGGAACAGATCCTAGATGTGAAAGCATGAAGGTGACAAAATTGTACACATCGGTCTAATTTACTAAACATTTTTATTTGCAGAATTCTTTCACAAAACTTTGCATCCTCGGAGAGAAAGATGGACAAGTGCACATAATTCATTCGTGTTGTCTGGCTAAACCTGACATGGCCACACTAATTTTGAGTAACAGTCCGCTAATCTTAATCAGAACCACACAACCACCAGACAAAGTAAACATAAATTGGGGCACAGTGTGTCAACATACCTGGGACACCACGAAGGTACCGTGATTTAGGATAAGGCTTGTTCTTACAGTAACGATAGCTGAAGAATAAAAATGCCACTATGATTCTATTCAAATGCCAACTCAAGCATACTGTGCATTTTCCCGATAAGTAGTAGAAAGCATTTTAGCACAGCAGAACCTGATAATCCAAGAAAAGCAGATAAATCCCTAAGGAAAAGATAAAATCGAACTAAAAATAACAGAGCTCACCATCTTGCAGGTCGTCTACCCATTTCGGGTGAGTTGGCTGAAACGAGTGATACAAACAAGTGATACAAACAGTGACAGAATTCAGCAGCCCCACAAAAAAAATATAGAAAAAATATTTAAAAGCGCTGCATCTAGGCTGTTTTTAAGATTGCTGCCAGAGATATAACACAGAAAACTTCGCAATACTTAAAGATTCCTTACCACTGGGTAACGGCACTACTAAGTAACCACCCTGTTGGAAAAAGGCCAAATGCGCAGAGTCCTTGTACGATGTTGCTAGATTTTGCACGTGTCAGCACAAAAGTTTTAGCCCGGTTGTCTCGTAAACTGGCCTACTAACTTTTAATGCGAAGGATGCCCGTCTGAAATTCAAAATGGCGGACTGGAGTATGGCCGATGTCGCTAAGTTCGACGATGTTTTGCTAGGTATTTTGCAACACCTCGGCAAAATTGAGCCGTTTCTTGACGCCATATTTTATTTTTTGGCCAGAAGAACAGATTTTTTCCGCCTCATGCATTCGCCTACTGACAAGCTTGGATTTCCACTCGGAGTGGCAGAAAAGCTTGTTCTGCAGGTAAATCGGTCTTGCTCAGCCTTGCCGTTAGCTGCTTCCACACCAGGCACACATTCAAATTTTTTCCTCTACTTTTTAAATAAACGTAGGTCGATGCATGAATTGCAAGTCCCAGCTACTATGATGCTTCTGAGAATTTAGTTCATGTTATCCTGAGCTAATTATGCTTCTAAAAACTAAGTTATCCTCAGCTTATTCTGAGTCATGCCTCCACGTGAATTCGTTGTAGCGAGAAGAAATGTGACAGAATATGTATAATTATAGACTGATTTTGAATGCTTTAGCAGGTATCGAAGTCGAGATAGTGCCTGCTTCTGCAATAGGAATTTAAAATGTTGAGCTTTCAGACTGACATGTCCCTTTGCCTGTCGCCTTTGAAATCTGTTATTGTTAGTTGATAAGCTTTTTGTTAGAAGCGGTTGCGCCCACACCATCTCTTGGCAAGCAGTTTGTCAACAAGGCAACTATGCTACTAACCTTGTCATTAAGGCAACTGATGAAGGCTTTGCTGTGCACTTACCTTGCCAAGGGATTTTAAAAATTCTTAGTGACACTTAAACTTTTACAACCAGCAGTCACTGTTTGTAATGTGCTAGAACAGCTGACAAGTGATCATTACCAAAATCATAATCAACTCTGTAAATTCTTCAGGTTGTCTACCGAATTATGCAAAAAGGAAAGCCTAGAGTTAGTTGATGCTGCCAGATTCTTTGAATACCCTTAAAGGTTATTTGCACCCCATTAAGACTTCTGGAACATGGATTGGTAGTTCCTTGCGTGCAGCTTTTCTAGATATAGAAACCTTAAATTGTTGGGCTGAACTTTATTCAGATTGCTTGAATTCAACCAGACAGGCATTAAATCTAGTGGTTCAAGTTCGGTGATCACATGATACATATATATGGCTGAAAACGAGTTGCAGCAAAGATAGGATTTAATTTCACTAACTTCATCGTGCAGGGACTCCCAACTGTTTTTTTTTTATAGGGTTCATTGATTGCATGATAGGAACGTATTTTGATAAGATCCACAGAAAAAGTATTTAAGACCATCTTGTTCAGAAGAAACGGCGCATTGACATTGTTTTACCTTATTTAGGGGTGCTCTCAGGCAGAGTTAAGCAGCAACTAAAAAGATTCATAAGAAACATTTTGCTGACATTGATCTTGCTATTATCTCCAAATATTCATGCAGACTGAGTTCCTTATTTATGTTCGAAGATGATGTAGTCTACAAGTATACCTGTCGTAGATGCAATTCTACATACATAAGTAAAACCAAAGGACACACCCAAGCAAGATTCTGTGAACATCAGCGGAGGTCATCACTGACTGGTTAAATCATCCATGGTCAGTGCTCCACTCTTGTCAGAGCACACATGGTTTTTTGTGACACTACTATATTTATACATATATAGAAATATATATAGATATATATGTCTATAGTATGTTATATATATATATATATATATATATATATATATATATATATATATATATATATATATATATAAAGAAAAAAATAATCGAACACATGCTAAAGTCTTAAACCGTAAAATACGTCAGAATTAGATCAAAACTATAACCGTTTAAAGGTGGCAGAAAATGACCTTGAATTTACCCAAAGAGGACTTAACCTGTAACCTTGGTTGAGTAATGGATAGGCTCAAGTGGAGTTGTTAAAGTGAAGTGGGATGGTTGCAGTGTGTGGTGCCTTCCTCCAATGGTAATTATCCTGCAATCATGTCAATTAATCATTAGCAAAGTGACTACAGCTTGTGTTTTGGTGTAGCCAAGCAGTTGCTACACTTCATTTGTCAGCATTTGCTACGAATAATCTGAAAATGATCTTGAAACCTTCCAGCACATTGTGCTTCAGCTCTTTCCTATAGAAGTTATATTAATTATGTATCTTTCTGATTGGAATTGTAGTGACCTGCCTATTGGAAGTCTTTGTATCTGGTTTTTGAATTGTAGCGCATTGAAGCATTTGCAGGTTTATGGTTTTACTGGCTGTACTGGTTCTATCAATTTTAGCCAACCCGCCATTGGTAGTCAAGAAGGTGTTGGCGAGAAGTCAATATGTTCAGGCAGTAGCATGTGATTTACAGTAAAAGAAATTGGTCTTGAGCAGACGTTCGAGACCCTGCCGTCGAGCCGGGATCGGTACGAGTTGAACCGAATTCGGTACGAGTTGAGCCGGGATCGGTACGAGTTGAGCCGGGATCGGTATGAGTTGAGCGGGGATCGGTACGAGTTGAGCCGAATTCGGTACGAGTTGAGCCGGGATCGGTACGAGTTGAGCCGGGATCGGTATGAGTTGAGCGGGGATCGGTACGAGTTGAGCCGAATTCGGTACGAGTTGAGCCGGGATCGGTACGAGTTGACTCGAGATCGGTACGAGTTGACTCGGAATCGGTACGAGTTGACCCGGGATCGGTATGAGTTGAGCGGGGATCGGTACGAGTTGAGCCGGGATCGGTATGAGTTGAGCGGGGATCGGTACGAGTTGAGCCGAATTTGGTACGAGTTGACTCGGGGTCGGTACGAGTCGAGCCGGGATCGGTACGAGTTGAGCTGAACGCAGAACCCGAACAGGCCAAGGCCCGGGTTGAGTTTGTAGCCGACTCAGACGATGCAGACCGTGGATGCGATGTCGTCTTGACCGCCGGCTTGAACTCTGCGTCCACTTGGGGGCCTCCCTGTGTCAAATGAGTCTGTATCAAGGTGACCGTGCGCATTGTCTGGCGGGGTGGTGTCCTGGTCACCATTTTATGAAACGTTACGCCAAAAATCGGCGCTCATTATCTGGTACTGGCATCTTCCGCAGGTAGAAATTGAGGAGCTTTGGTCAAGTTGTGGCATCGTGTGAAACTTAAAGACGGACGTTCTGGAAGCTTGACGCAGCAGGTCTTCTGAGCTAGTTTGTGCAGGCCATTGGACGATACCACCGGGTAGAGTTCAATGTGTTTGACCAAGTAGAATGCCTACCACAGACTCAGCTGCACTAGGTCTGCGTGGCAGAGGGCTTGCGAGCAATTGAAACTTTGGGCTGCTGGTTCGCTGGTCTTCATTGGTGTAGCGTCGTCGAGCAGCCTGAGTGGTTAAGAATCGGCAGGAACAGACTCTCCGGGTCTTCGCAGTGGGACCAAGATCCAGTTCTTGTAGTAGATCCATGCAAATGGTGGTCAGTCTCAGCAAGATGTAAAAGATGCGCGTGAGACACAGGATGCTGTCCTTGACGATTGAGGTGAAGGGCGACGATCCATCTGGGGCAACAGCTATGGAGATTTTGACTATTTTGATAGCCGCTTTCGCGTTCTCGGCTGTAAAGCGAGCGTCAGCCTGGCTTGTTGCTTTCTCTTCTAGGAAATCCCGTGAGTTTCGCGGGAGTATAGCGGTCTGGCTGAGCTTCAGCTCTGGAAAATCCCTGGAAAGCATGTAATATCATGTAGTTTGTCTGTTTTTATTCACACGAAAAATATCTTTTGTTTTAGATCTTCCGTAAGCACCAGGAGAAGGTGCTGAAAGCAGACCCGATTTATCAGAAGTCTGTCAAAGACAAAAAGCTTAAGAGGCAGGTTTGTTGTGATTTCTTTTTTTTTTCTATCAATGAGATTTTGTATTTCTTTAGTGTTGTTGATAATTTTAATGGTTATGATAGAATTTAATAATAATAATATCATTGCTGTTAATTGTTAATGTTTTTTATTGTAATTTCCGTGGCAAGCATGGAGTTTTGCTTGGCGTTTTGTTATCCGTGCGTGTAATTTAATGTTGATGTTTTTACGGGCTTGTTTCTTGTTCGGGGACTGTTTTGTTGGCGATGGTGCCTTGCCTGTTTATAGAAAGCCGAGGATATTCGCAAGGCGGAAGAGTCTGCCCGTGCTCTCACCAACAGCGCGCCTTTGCACGTTGCCAGGGAAGAAGAAGTGAATACTGTGTTAGATAATGTTCCTCGTCCTGAGACTGCGACAAGCGGGGATGGGATTAACTCAAGCAGTGTTACACATACTCAGAATGCGAAGTTGCTCGGGGCGGTTGGGGATGACCCTAATGTACCATACCAGAGGGCTGTGGCGGCTCCTGAGTCAAGACCTGCTAAGGACATTGAAAAGCAACGTGACTCCGGCTGGACCTCACTTCGCAGCGATGTCACTGAGAATTCTCCTGCCAGTCTATTGGAAAACACGAGCGAGAAGCCAGATGGAAAAAGGTGATAACTTTAATTTGGATTTGAAGCTATCGTGTTGGCGAACGTGTTCAGCCAGACGAATGCAGGACTGTATCAGGTGCTTAGTGACGGTGTGGCATTTTTTATGTAGTCTTTGTCTTCTAAGTATCTCAATTTTATTCAAGTAATTCATTGTTTTGCTTGTTCAAGTGATGCCTTTCTGATGTTGGTTTTGTTTCTCTTGTGCGCATGCGTCCTGTTACCTTTTTTGAATTTTTTTTTTTTTTTTGCTTCTCTCTTCCCGACTTTGTGCAGAGCTGTGTCAGAAGCAGCGAATCGACCGACAGCAAAATCTATCAAAGACTGCTTCAATGGTTCCGTATTGGAAAACTACTCTTGGTCGCAAACGCTTACTGATGTTGATATGAGAGTCCCCGTGCCAGCGTTTGTTAAAAAGTCACAAGATGTGGTTGTAAGAATCCAGTCGAATTTTATTCATGTCTCGTTGAAGAGTGATCCACCTGCTGGTAAGCGATTTCAATGGTACCCATGTATACCATACAGCTCTTGCTTATAGCTCGGTCCGTTTCGCTATTTTGAATTGCCTTACATTATAATCATATGTTATTATATAATATTATATAATATATTTAATATTATATATATATATGATATATAATCGTTTAATATATAATGCAATCATTTCAAGGTTTCTACTAGCGCTCATTTTTCCTGTGTTTGCTTGCTGAATGTAGGGTCGGGCTTCTCTAGCAAGACGCTGGTCGAAGGTCAGCTCACGTTCGGCGTGAAGTGCGACGACTGCCTGTGGTCCTTGCTTCCAGGCGAGTGCATCGCCATCAGCCTGGAGAAGTGCGAGCAGCGGTGGTGGACGGCTGTGCTGGTGGGCGACAGGGAGATCGACAAGCAGAGCATCGACACGACGACGCACGTGCACGACTTTGACGAGCAGACGCAGGCCGACATCCGCAAGGTTATGCACGACCAGCACATGAAGATGCAAGGCTTGCCCACCAGCGAGGAGCAGGTTTGTTCCAGATGGCAGCCGCGTGCCACGTTTTCGCTCGATCCTAAGACGTTGGAATTCTATCCGACTATTCTTTGAGGTCGTTGTTTCAAAGTCAATTAAGACGTTCTCTCTGCGACATCTATATATATA
>QQSS02234156.1:9769-21611 GCA_003687565.2 Craspedacusta sowerbii | reverse complement strand
TGTATGTATGTATGTATGTATGTATGTATGTATGTATGTATGTATGTATGTATGTATGTATGTATGCATGTATGTAGATTTGATAAATGTAGATAGGAATGTATGTAGATTTAATAAGTGGCTTAATTTCATTCGGAGTCAGAGCATCTCCTGGCAAATTGGCACTCAAATATATTGTGTTACCTTGGGCAATAATTTCCAGGTCCCTTCCTGCAAGTCCGCCGTATGTTCGGAATCCTTCCGTCATGATGAGATTCTGCAGACATTCGTCGTGCAGTTTATCGTCATTCATGGCTAGCCACCCTCCGATGTGTGATAAACCATCCTTCTTAGCACTCATAATCATGCCATCAAGCAGGGCGGCCATTTCATGAACTATTTCCACTACCGCTTTGGTTTTATAACCAGACTCGCGCTCGCGAATAAACCATGCATTTTCTGCAAACCTGATTGTAAGGCACAAAGGCTTCGAATCAGAGATTTCTACTACAATAAAACGTTTTCATATAAGTATATCCTTAGGTTCAAGCCGTTTGCGAACGGTTGTTCATTATAATATGTAATAAATTTGCGACGTTTTTTGTCAGCCTCAGCGCCTCCTGCGAGAGCATAAGAAACTCAGAATCACTTGCTGAGCGCACGGCAACAACATATTCAGCGTTAGATAGCGCCAAGCAAATTATTTTAGAATCAGAACCTACGGCGATACATCATCAGGAATTAAGTCCTATTTGTGCTAACTAGAGAGAGAGAGAGAGAGAGAGAGAGAGAGAGAGAGAGAGAGAGTTAATGCCAGCTAAGATGCAAGAAAAATATAAATTACCTGCACGCATCCATGAAAAGCCACTTCTTGTGATCGTTGCAGATTTTTCTGATTTCACGCAAGTTCTCCATACTTATTGGCTGGCCACCACACGAGTTATTTGTAGCAGTAGCGAGGACAACAGGAACTTTATCTGCATCTAAGTCCAGCAACGTTTTAAGAGCTTGCACATCCATATTCCCCTTAAAGGGGTACATGGTCTGTGTGTCCTTAGACTGGATGCAAGGTAAGTCTACGGCTTTTGCTCCCGTCGCTTCAATATTTCCTCGCGTTGTGTCAAAATGTGTGTTGTTAGGAAAAACTTTGCCAGCTCCACCGAGAGCTTGAAACAGAATTCTCTCCGCAGCTCTGCCTTGATGTGTTGGAAGAACGTGCTTGAACGGAAACAAGAACTTGACAGCTTTTTCGAACCGATAAAAGCTTTCTGATCCGGCATAACTTTCGTCTCCAAGTTGCATGACAGCTGCTTGCTTCGATGACAAAGCCCCCGTGCCTGAGTCCGTCAGGTAATCCACGATCACATCTTCAGCGGGAATAGCGAACATATTAAATTTCTTTTCTTCAAGAAGTTTTAAGCGATATTCTCGGCTGGAATTTTTCACCGGTTCCATAACTTTGACACGGTAGAGTGGCGGGGGTAAATCTTCAAACATATTATTTGCCGATAAGGCCATTGGGCGCAACATGGTTGTCGATTAAAGGTTCGGCCAGTCTGGAAGATAAGAAAGTTTTACTAGCTTGCGCCTGAATTAAAGTTCTTTAAACTCCATAGAAGGAAGTTGCAAGAGCAATGAAAAACGTTAATATTCATTTCAGCGCCAGGACAAATGTTTTATGTGTCATGTTCCATAATTGTCACAAAATGTCACAAGATGCGCGACCATACGGTACAACTTGGATAATTGCGTATACTCAAGAGATACGTAACCTGACTTGTGCGTTATCACGTTATCTTCATTAATTTATGCTTATATAAGTATAACGTGCCTTGTAACCCTTTCAGATGCCACACTCAATGATGTGAAAGAAATTTCCTTAAAGGAAAGTCTTAAGCAGCGATTAGGAGTTAAACAATATATCGTGTGCGTCAATAAACTTTGAATAAAGAATTTTCGAGGAAGGATTTTACTCGTATGCAATCGTTTACAGAGCGCCTCGATGGAAATAAGATAACGCGAAGGCATCCTTGTTAAAAATTCTGTTCTTACTTCTCAAAGTTACAATGAAACATACAAAATTTAATTAACGACGTTATTTCGTATGAAATCTTAGAAAACAGCTTTTGCCCTACGAAAATCAGATGGAAATTTGCATTTGATACAACTAATTCTTGATTTTTCTGTGGAGCGTTCAAGGTTTAGGCGAACGACGCCCGAGACTACAAAACGCCAGCAAACCTGCCATCGCTGCCTCCTTCGCCATGTTTAATAAAAATCAAAGTAAAAGTTGTTAACCTGTTAAAGTTAAACTCCGAAATAATCTGGAAATAATCATATATCATGCTGTTAGCTGAGTATACAACAGTACACAAAATAGCGCCTTAATGCATGCCGATTCACCTAAAACATGACCAAGCAGACAGACTTACCACACATCAATGTAATCCGCAACAACACTTTGCTAGTATCGAAATGTCTCGAAATTTTGCAGATTATTATATTAATCTCGAAATCAGTTTTATAAATTGTAAAAATAGCGTAGTTTAGAGAAAAGTCTCGCTTAAAAAAGTTTCTTACAATTTGATGTTATTTTGAGACAGACCCGCGTCTCGTCTCGAAGTTTCTCGAAGTCGACGCTTGCATTGAAACTCGCGATGTGGTGGGCTTGCACTGTACGCCCGAAATTTGAGGACTTGGAGGGCGATTAATGTCCAGCCTCCACCTTAAGCCAGCGGGTAGCCCTATGGAGACGTGATTCCAGGACCATCCACATGAATAAGCAATGCATGAAGATGACGTAAGAAGCAGGGCCATGATTGACGAGTGAGCATGTTGGATCCCAAATGCGTCCGCCTGCCCAAATGCGTCCGACCATGACGTCAAGCTGATTAATTGTGCGATAAGTCGCAACTGCGTAATTGTAGCGTAATGATTGCATCATTTTCAAGCGACTGCCACGCCGCTTTCTTGAAGGGGGTAAAGTGGGCGTGGACCAATCAGCGTGCAGCCGGCACACGCGTGACCAGGCAGCCTCGTTTAAGATATTTGATCTCATAAGGTCTATGCAGTCTAACTAATTGTGATAGCCCACCGCCGCTCTGAAACTGTGGCGCCCTGTGTATTCTTCTTCGTTTTAAGTTAATGCAGAACTGGTACAATTAGTCGCAGGACGTCACTGATGAAACATTTATCAGAAATCAGAGCATGTTATAAAGAGAATCAAGAATTTTATTTTACTAGATTAGAATTCCAAAAGCGCTTAGAAATGAATTAATAAAACAGGCGCCAATAAAAAGGTAGGAGGGCCGAGCTAATCAAAGGGTCTCAAAACTACGGGCCGCGAATGCCTTCCTCAACGTGAAGAAAAGCACAGAAACTTATGATACATTGAATATCACGCTTCTTAGAGGCAAGCTAACATCGGGAGTTTCGGCTTTGGCTCCATAAACCCACATAAGATGCGAGGTGCTTGAGTACACTTGTTTCAACTTTATTTGACCTTAACACTATATCCGGCCCCCAGCCTACAACACGTCGTTTAAAGCGGCTCTCGGACGGAAAAGTTTGGAGACCCCTGAGGTAGTTCATGGTGATGAACCCTCTCCACCCCCCCCCCCATACTTCTCATAAAGAATGTTTTAAGTTGTCATGAAACTGCGCTACAGCGTGTTGCATAAATATTTGGCCAAGGAGACGCAACTCGAGCATGCCTCGGAAACAAAGATGCATCCTTCATATGTAGGAATCAAAAATGCACATAGCTTTAATTTGGTTCAACGGTACCTTGCTGAGGTCATGCTTGCCTTGTGCATTGCTGGTATGATATAGGATATCAGAGCTAGTAAACCTCAATATATCACCGTATTTAAAAGAGCGGATTTTGGGTATGCCAATCTTTTCCTCCGTCTAGGATAAGTTGCTCTCATAAGGCTGACATTGGTCGTAAATGCACTCGCTGTGATGCAAATGTACTAGATACATACAAGCAACCATTACGGTTTCAAGAGGTAATCTGAGCACCTAGGTCGCAAGCCTGTGAATCTCAAATCATTGAACTAACAAACTATGTAAATTGCTATGAAATCATGAGTTTTGCTTTGCATACTTGCCCACATGCTTTGCGCCTGACTCGGGACATCATGATTTTTAAGACCATTTACTAGTGACACGCCATTCTAGAAAGACACACATAACCACTAATTCTTATCTCTTAATTGAGCAAATTTCTATGGCTTTGAAACTGTGTGGCAGCAAAGAAATGGCTGTTACTTGTAGAGGCCATGGGGATCTTTGAATCCTATCAATCTTGTCAGTTGAATAAAAGCACATCCATAATGAAGTCTCAATTAGGGGCAATAAAGAAGTGTCTATCATTTATCTGTTCATACTAACAAACAGTGACGTGGACAACCTAGTGGGACCACAACATGACACTACAAATTTGTTGCTGCCATACAAATTGCTGTCTGATTTTGTTTACCTTGATGTAAAAGTTAAGCTGGAAGGTGGCAATTAAACAACAAAATGTGCATTGCATCATCGCATGTTCTAGTAGGCTGGTTCATGCAAGCATGTAAGCAAGTGTTTCTTTTGACCTACACAGCATCATCCACTTGCCCCAAAGAAAGATACTGTCTCCATATTGGCTTACCAGTGCCTGGAGTAGTTGCTTTATTACACTGCATGCAAGATTCTATGAGACGAGTGACATTCATCGTTCAATATTCAAGATTTTCTTAGGTTATAAATTCTAATAGCCTTGGCAATTTTGTTCAAATAAATGTAGGTAAGTCAACATAAAATTTAAGATAATTCACAACTTTCAGTCGTGCCTCATATTGCAATATGATACGACCCCTAATTCTGTTATATAAGGTCTTGCCAGAAATATTGCAAAACTACCTTAGTAATTTTCTGGACTTAAACACTGATAACTTGATTGTCATTGATCTATTGCAGGCACTACTGCTTTCAGAAACATTGGTAATGCTCTTAGTCTGAACTACACCATGCTAGAGTAAATTCATAACCTCGTAGATGCCAAACGCTGGTATCACAGATAATAGTACTTATAACATGCATACCAGATCGTACTTTAAGGGTGACTACAAGGTTTTCTTTTAATTGAAATGTTGATAGTCTTCCTAAATCCTTGCTAGTCTTTCTAAATCCTTTTAAACTTGCTCCTATTATTAACGGTCAAAAAGAGCTTTCAAAGCAGGCCACAAAATTGTAATACATTACTCGTAGTCTCACCCAACTGGTTCCCTTAACAACGATTTGCTTCCGAGAAGGCGAACTTATCAACTTTCAGCACATGAGCTGATAGACTAAACTCATGTACTTAGGTCGATAACCTCTTTAACATCCTGTAACAAGTTAATATTCCCAATATCAATACGTACTGCTACTCAGAAAATACTTCCTGGCCATTTTAAGGTACCGAGCAATGTTGCCATCGAACACGACGACCACCAGGCTCCAACATCCTAAGTCCTGTCCCTTTCCCTCCAACTGCGAATTCGAAAACGAGACCAACTGCTGATTGGTTGGGCACCTAACTGGAGTGAAAAAATCTCGCTGCCGGGGGTCAAGCCACATGCCAGGGGGAATTGCGACAATTGCGACAATTACTTATGCCCTTTTAAAGCTGAAATCGGACCACTGATGACGAATGACGTCAGAGCAATTATTTCGGACGCATTTGGGCAGGCGGACGCATTTGGGATCCAACAAGCATTCTATTGCATCAAAGTGGCGCGTGATCAATTAAAATGATGTAAGTGGTTTCGCTGGTTCGGAATCGCCGAGGAAATAGTTGCAACAATATCCTCTAAACATTCTTAAGGTCTTTGCGAGCGCAAAACACAAATAAACAACTTACAGCGATGCTGCCGAAACTAGGCTGAACGAGCCATCGATCTAGCAGTGTTCAACTCCACGGACCTGCTCCGTAATAATCATGCAACTACTCCCGCCAACGTTGGTAAAAAAAACAAAAAAAAAAAACAAGCAATATAGTGCAACATTCTAAGTTCAATAACTATACTAGTACTTGAGAGATAGTTAAATGTTGAAACTTAGATATAACTGACACTAATATTGCTTTAACTAATGGTTTAGTGTTCAAGCTCTACAAAGGACCTCTATATAGATGCCGTATGTCACTGCTACAAATCACAATACAAGCTGCCTCAACATCTGCAAATGATAAATGATGCCTTAAATACGATTTGTAGACAGAAAACTTCGCAGTCATATCTTCGGCACTCGGAAACATCTATTGTTCTCAAGAAATCCACGAACTTCTTGAACAGGAGAAAACTGCTCAGGTTTTGCAGTGAAACTACGGAAAGCATGAGAACTTGCTGCATCTTCGAGAATTCATTATAGAAACGTCTGCAGATCGCAAATGTCATGATTCATTTATTTCTTCCGTTAATGTACATTCAATTTTTCAAGGCTCATTGTATTGCTTTGTTTTGCAGTTAGTTGCAAGGACAAACGCTATCCGAAATCATGCGTCACCGTTGCCTAGCCAGTTTCTTAAAACTCAACAATATATCAACTAGATCGCAAATTTCGACCTACCTGCTCTTCTTTCTTGGTAAATTAAATACGCAGCTCGATGTGGAAGCTCATAAATATCTGCTTACACCGCGACGTGACGAAGGTCAGACTTGCTCGTCGCAGCTTAAACTTCCTGTTAATGGTCGGTCCACATTTGGGCAGACCCACGGAGTTTCAATTCAGCCTTTTAATTTCCGACGCAACGTGACGCATTGTGATTTTTTTTTTTTTTTTTTTTTTTTTTGCAACGAAGACGCTCTTTCTCGCATCGTCAAGAACTCAAAGACGTTCAATGATAGGTGGCGCCCATATTGTCAAAGCTCTCTTTGGAATTGAACCTTCAGAAAAGAAAGACGTCATGCCGCCTCCTATTATCTAACCTCCTTGCAAGAACTTCGTTGCGCAACTCTGCTGCTCGACGCTAATCGCTTCCGTCCTAGACGATCTAGATCATCGAAAATCACGCATTAAATGTAGCTGATTGAGGACCACACTTTTTTCTGAAAAACGTCGTAAAGGCATGCCGACTCAGCTCTTTCCCCGAGGCCCAAGGTCAGTAACGTGTTCTCCCCAATACTTTTTCTCATCATTTAAGAGACCCACGCAAGAGTCCCATTTTGTGAGGAGGTCAGGCCGAAACCATGAGCCATTAAACGCGCCACTTGTTGCGTCTTGCCAATGAGCGAAAACAGACCTACGGAAAGCAAATCGTCTCCACACTCACTTACCGCCTATCCGCAATTTATAATGACGCACCAACACACTTAACAACTTGCTCAAACTCTTTGACAACTTTGTTTGTCCTATGAAATCTTGGTTGAGCTCATGCCTGTTTGCAGGCAATGATTTCCGTTCAAACGGCCAGCATGCTACGTTCGAGTAAGTTTTAGTTTCGTCCAAACCTGCTCTTCTTCTTCTTCTCAGTGTGTACCGGGCCTTATTAACAAATTCATTTGAACCGCTAAATTTAGTTGCTACAAATGCAGTCGAAAAAAGGGAAACCAAACAGGTGGTCTCCAGCCGGATCACTAACATTATGTGATAACATCAGTTGGCATGAAGTTGATCTGCATAAAGTTCAACAAGAAAACGACCCACTCGAACAGCCCGATGTTTCTTACTACTGTCCTTGCTTCATCCGATACTAGGCAGCCAATATGGTAGTGTGGCTGCAGACTATTTATGGTCCTCCTTTTAATTTTATTTCAGATCTGACATCCATCAATCTTTAATTCATGATGAAGTCGTTAAAGCGCGATGGAAGTCGTCTCGAGCGAGTAGGTTGACCGGAATGTGGTGCACAATAGGCGCCTATTGTTTTGCATCGGGGGCAGGCTTGGGGTCAGGGCTCGATTGATTGTTGTTGATTCCTTTGGCTGTTGATGGAATAGTTTATCGTGTTGCTTCCTCGACAGGTGAAGGAGGCCATTAAACACAGGCGGCGCTATGACATTGTTTTGGCTGCCGCATTACCGTCTGATGGAATGATCCAGACAGAGTTGGTCCTGTCGCGAAGAATCTTCCTGTCTCGAAGTTTTGAACGCACGCTTCCATCGATTATGACCTGGCACTGGCGAGTCGGGATACAATCCACTCCGCTTGTCGCATTCCACAAAGAGCATTGCTTTCAAGCTGGTTCTGGACTCGGAATACTATTATCTCATAGGTACTTTGTCCAATCAGGTCAATTACTTGGGAGCATTTATAGACGCATCCTTGACCTTGCTGAACTTTCCAAGAAGTTGCCCGAAGTTGCAGCAATCTTATCGAAGGTTCGGCACTTTGTGCCTCTAAAAACTCTTAAAACCATGTATTTTAGTCTCTTTCAATCACATATGTCGCTCATACGCATATCTAGTCTGGGTTTATGCAAATAGATTAGCTTTAAAACGGTTATACCGTATAAATAACGGACTCATAAACTTGATGACATAATCGAACAGAACAGATATCTTTTCATGTACGACGGGAACAATGGCCGATTTCCATATTCCGTAATGTCACTTATGTCTGTAAAAACAGTCCTCAAGAATACCAGAAATAGCTACTCAAAGGACAGCTACATGCCCTCCTCATTGCAGAATACTAGGGTTATCATTGCTACAACGCGCTAGTGTGTTGCTTACGTGCTAGATCATCAAGCTGCTAGACCCATGCTTGTTGAAAACGGTAGCTGTTTTTGTAAGATTTCGTATTTAACCTGCACCATCAACTCGCATTTTTGTATTGTTTAAGAGATTCGCGGTAAGAGATATGTTTAAGATTTGTTTGAGAAATATCGTGGTAATCCTTTATGAAGAAAACGAGAACGTAGTGCCGTGGAGAGCAAGCAATGTCAAATGAACTTTAAAGCCTGACAGTTATTTAGCTTAGTTAAGCTTAAATATGCCTGTATTTCTTTGAAAAAAGCACCCTGCAACACCCTCAAACAATAAATATGCTGGTTGTTAATGGGTGAATGCTACAATTCGTCTGTTATTTGCTCCAGTTGAGCTTAAATTCGCGTGTCTTTCTTTGACACGAACACCCTTAAGTGTGCATCAGAAGATTTACTTTTTTAGGTGTATGAATAACAAAAGTTATCGCTTATAAATTTAAAATCGTTTCCAACATGTAGAGTAAAATAAATCATAAAACATGAATTTCAAGACTTCTGCCCATGATACCAAAATAGAAAAGTGAGTCACATTCTAAAGCTTATTTTTGTGGTGAAACCAAGGCATCAACACATATCACTTTTCGAAATAACGTATTGGAGCTTTTGTAACGAGATCTGAAGTTTGGATCACCTTCGTTTTATATCTTTTCTCTAGCACATCACTAGGATCAGCTAGGATTAACTTAGAATCAACTAATGTTCCCTGCAAGCTTATGAGATATTACATTGCACATAGGCAACCTTTCTATAACCCATCACACAACTTTTCCTGAAGCGCATAACTTCGTTTTTCTTAGCATATAGCAACTATCTGTAAGAGTACGTGATATCCTTGATTCCCTTCGGTTTCTGCAACCTGCTGGAGTTGCGAACATCAGCTTTCGCCTTTTTCTTCACAACACTTTTGGTGACATGGTAAGAATTGAATAGGATTTACATAGTAAAAGATCTTGTTTCTTTTGTCTCTTGATAATTGTAAAGGCACTCATACCTTAGATTTAAACTAATTTCTTTGCTTTATGCCACTCTTAACGCTAAGCCTGCATCATGCAATGTTTTGTTGATGTCTATTGCAGAATCTCATGTGCGTCAAATGTTCCACATAGCAATAAGTTGCATGCAGAGGTTATCTGTTGGATGTTTGTGCTGCAGCTCGATTCTTTTCCAAGCGTGGGCAGCCTATCACGATGGGAACATTTGTCATGAACAGGCTGGAGATTATATTCCCCTTTGTTGTACTTTTTGGTTTAACTTTCAGTAAGCAGTTAAATTACTAAGCATCATGATCCTTAATCTTTTTCCAAGTTGTGTAGGTTAACGTTTTTCATTTACATTTAGATTATTTTAAGAAGGACTTCTTGTCACTTGTGAGTCAGTAGTGGCAAGGCGGCAAAGGAAAAGTTGGACTCTTTAGATTAAGGTGGGAGCTGGCTGTTACTTACAGTAAGTATTAGCGTAGATACTTGCCACGTGTGTATTACTATCACATTGATATTGAGTCGCTGCAGCCAGTATTGTGAAAGTGCTTTGTTGATTTTGTTGTCTGGAAAGGTTGTCACATCAAATATATTGGAAATCGATGGTATGCTGTATAAGCTGTGGATCGTGGTTCGAATAACTAATAATCACACACTTCTCCCATGACTTTTGAAGAGGAACGCTAGTGTTGCTAAGTACTGATACAATATTCTACTAATTTTCCTTTTTATCTTTAGATCACGCTACTATGGGTCGATGGCTGCAGTTTCAGACGCGCTCTTTTGCGTTGTATTTGTTTAATTTTAAAGCATTGTTGTTTCGCAGCTCAGTGTGTACTGCTGATCTCTGCTAAAGTTTTCGGAGCTACCGCGCTCTACCGAACGCGTGGGATTAAGTATCGTTCTAACGTCGATCCTGCTTTGAAGATCCTGATGCTTATGTTTTTCTGGCTGGGGTGCGGGGAAGCAGCATCTAAAACCACGCGCCCGCCAAACACGCATCCGCTTTAAATGCGCGAGTGAAACTCTTATCCCATGCTTGGGTATGTCTAACTAAATGTTTTGAAGATACCAAAAAAGTTACCTACGAGATGCAATATTTGGTGTTAGAGATATCCTAATCATAAGGAGATCTATAACCTTTACTTCTAGATTTTGCCGGCACTTAAATGCAACTGAGTGTTTTTGGCTTTCTAAAGACGCCTTCTTGAGATGTCTTAAAAACATCCTTCTGCGATATCTAAAGACGTATTATTTTAGATGTCTAAAAGATATCTTGGATGCATTTTAAAGACGTCTTAAAAACGTCTTTCCGAGACGTTGAAAAGACGTCTTTTTTTATATGCCTAAAAGGCATCTTAATACCTCTTAAAGATGTCTAAAAGACGCCTTTCTGGGATGTCTTAAAGACGTCTTTAAAAAGACATCCTAAAGGATACCAAAAAAGATTTTAAAAAGATGCCTTAAAGACGTCTTTTTTAATCACGCGAGATGTCTTTAAGACGTCTTTAAGATGTCTCTTTGCCGGCTGGGTTGCTATCTCCATGCAAAACTGAATCCTGATCGTAGAATCTTGACGTTTGATCAGATACATGACTCAATTTTCTGAGATTGCGATCACCTTGATTCCGAATTCAAAGCACGGCTTCATAATTAGGAAGGTAACCTTACAAATGCCGAGCGCATGTCAGTTCAATAGGTGCATTATTTGAGTTTGGTTGCTTTGATGTAAAGGTGTATGAAAGTGACGACAGTTTATGGAAAAACAACATTCATCTTGACGCTTGCACTATATAGTCTTCTTGCATTTGTAGATTTTGAAGTGCTTTTGGTGTGAAATATTTCAGCGAAATCAGTAGAGCTTCCCCAATATTTTACTTTGCATTGAATTCAAGCTGAAATGTGAACAATATTTTTAGATTATGATTAACGCATTTAATATTAGTCTCATGCACCATCAATGACGGCAGAGAAGGGGAGTACACATAGCATCAAATTCCTTTCGCTAGAGAGGCAGAAAACGTTCACATTTTCTTGCGATGAACTATAAGAACTACGTTGCCGAGCTAATACAGTCCTGAGGTAGCAGCTCAATCACCTTCATGGGGTAGCAGCTCAATCACCTTCATGAGGTAGCAGCTCAATCACCTTCATG
>QQSS02234145.1:0-10094 GCA_003687565.2 Craspedacusta sowerbii | reverse complement strand
TATGTATGTATGTATGTATGTATGTATGTATGTATGAATGTATGTATGTATGTATGTGTGTATGTATGTATGTATGTGTGTTTGTATGTATGTTGGGATTATGGTATGAGTTGCTTGTATGTAATGCTTGTTTGACTTGCTTAGCAATCCTTGGAGCAGTGGGCGCAATGGTTGGAAAATGTAGTGAGCCTTGTGTTGGGCGAGCACGAGGGTCAGGAATCGTACCCGAGAGCAGCGCGACAGTTCTTGTTGAACTGGTCTTTCTATTCTTCGATGATCATTCGAGATTTGACCTTGAGGAGCGCTGCCAGTTTCGGCTCTTTTCATCTCATACGGTTGCTGTATGACGAGTACATGTTCTACTTGATTGAACACAAGGTGCGAGAAGATTTCTTTCTGCTTTGGCTTTCTCTTAAAATGACGGCTTCGTGTATGTTTTCGCGTGTTTGCAATATTGTGGCTTTTAATGCTCTATTTAGTTAGTTAATGCTGATCATCTCTTTGCGTTCTTAGGTGGCCGCATTCTCCGGCCAGTCGCCACTGGCCGTCATGGGGGAGTGTGTCGGGCTTAGCACCTTCAGCGGCGGTGACTCGTTGAATGGCTCCATGAATGGCGACGATGACGATAACGATGACGATAGTCCGGATGACGATGACGACGAAGGGCCGTTGCTGACAGCACCGCCCTTGACGCAGACAATTATGATGGCCGTCGGACAGCAAGATTCGATGATTGGTTCGCGGAATGGCGACGAGCTAATGGCGGTAGGTGGGCGAATAGGCGCCGATCACGTGATGGCGCCTGGGTTCGGCGAGCCTGAATTGAAGCGAATGAAGACTGAATACATGCCGTGATATTCACCATGGCCAGGTGTGCCACGCGTTGCATGTTCTCTGATGATGCAGCGAAATCCGAAGTCTGCAGCTACTCGCGGTGGGAACGGTGCTCTCGAAGTAAATGCAGAAGTCCTTTACCTGCGTCTGGCGTTGTGCGGAGTGTTTCTCCTCGTGCAAGTTTTTCGCCTTGCTGGTACCGCTGGAAGGTAGTCCATCTCCCTCCTTAGCTTAAAGACCCGGATTTTGAATGCAGACTTTATGATCGTAAATTCGTGACTTCTTTTAGCTTGAGCTATATACGGGCATTTGCTAAGAAAAAGAAACTATTTTGTGTAGCATTTTTAATCTGGGAACATGAGTGACACTGTCTTGTTTCTTGCACAGGCGTTCCTTCTTCTCGGCCTTGCGTATTCGAGTTTTTAATTGTTTGGGGGTCGTTATTGCTTGGTTGTGAAGTGCTTGACGTTTGTTGCCTTCTTATCTATTGATGTAACAATAATTATAAAATTTGAGTCGGCATTTGTTCAACAATTCGTCGTAATTTTTTAAAATTATTATTGTTTGTTTTCTGTTGTTGTTTTTTTAATTTGTATTTACTTTCTCTGGTTTTGAATTTAGGAACTTGATTTGAATATTTGACTTCAAGAATTTTGTTGTACAATTAAAATTTAACCTTAATATTACAGAGCGTTGACCCATAGATAGCAGAGCACTTGACGTGTTTGTGCTAGCATCAAGCACTCTCCATCCCTCAAGGCAATACCACTGATCATTGATAATCTATGCGATAAAGATTCATTCCTGGTAGCGAACTTGGAGCGTTCCACTAAATGTTAGTTTAGTACTTTGAAAAATCGTGATCTTTGGCCAGAAAAAAGGAGCAATTGAATCTGCAACGAAGCTAATCAATGGCAAGATTGGTATCATTAGGAGAAAACAGGAGAATCTATGGAGTAAGATCAATTAATACAGATATTTTAGTGCAAGCTTACACTACACGACGATTCTTAGCATATTCACATTTTTTGAATAGGAATTCGGCTTTTAATACCGATTGAATTTTGATTCGCGTTTAAGTCTTCTGAGCTTGTTTTATTTAAAAGCTTTGCAACTCGTATCTATGGAGTTTAACCCGTTTTGCAATCCCTTGTGTCTAAGCACGTTCGTTTCTTAAAACTCTGTGAAGACTTCATGACATCGTAGTTAGCTCTTTTCGTTTTTTGTAATATCGTCGAGTCAAATTCGCGTTCACATTTAACGTCGAGGCGAGCCTTGATAAGCAATTGCTACGGTGCTTGCAGCCAGCTTGTGGGCTTCATACACCGATTTCACTCGTGATATCTATGAGGAGTGCAGTCATTGGCAATAGTCAATCAACTAAACCTTTTCTTGTCCATTGTTGACTAGTAAGCATTCCTAGAGTCCCAATCGTTCCCAGTTTCCCAGATTACTAAGTCTTGCGTGCAGTTTTAAGTCCCCGGTATTGAGAAAGTTTATGAATCCACGACTTAAGTTCAAGTTTATCTATTCTTCCTGGCCATGGGAGTGAAAATGAGCAACACAGCTGCTTTAAAACGCATTTCCCGCACCAATATCCTTGGGCTCTGGAAGGCCTACTTGTCTTGAAAACAGATTAAAATTCGTGCCAAGACGTAACCAAGAGCTCCGCAAGGTGTTCGTCTAAGTATTCGCAGGCAAGTAAGGAACATTGTACGTGAATTTGTCTCTTAAAATCGACATCAAATTCTTCGAGTTTGATCTCGCCAATGCCTTGTTTGTTAGATTCAAATGTAAACCTTCCATGTGAATAGCTGGAAAATAGTTACCATGGTGATGAGCTTGCGTCTGTACCTGTAAACCTAAATCACGGTAAATATGTCTGTATAGTAGAATGGAAGATGAGATTGTTTACCCTAAACAATTCCAATTACTAAAAACTCCTTTATTAATGCCGCTACGGTTCCTGAAACGCATATGCTGACGTCACCCGTCCATAGCATATCCAATTCGACGAATTCCCGTCTTGTCAGCAATATAGAAAGATATCACTCAGAAAGCATGTATAGATACTTTATTAAATGATTACCATGCTATGCTGTTATTTCTTTGTACATTGCAATTTCTGACCGTCAGCCGACCATGAGAAAGGCAGTAACGATTTTAATGAGAAGACTGATCAACAGGCTTCCTCCCTGTCTCAGCGCCTGCGTTACGGCTTCACGATTTTCCCCGATGAAGCTCCTGACGAATTGCTCCGCTGCGGGTCCACCGATTTTGCCAACGATCCACGAAAAGATCCTCAGTTTCTCCCAAATCACTAGACAAGAAATTCAGGTCTTACAAACTGATACCACGTAGGCGATTTGCGGCGATGGATGCTTGAAATAAACAGTGTTTTACTGAAGTATGAAGCCTGTGGATCGCTTCGAAATAACATACATGCACTTGTCCCAATCGCCACTGTATGGCGTAGGGATTCCTCGACGAAACCGTAAATCGATGACAAACTGCGAAAGATGATGCCTCTCATAGATTATGGATACTTAAGATGGTCCTACTTACGTTTCTCCAGGAGACCATCACCGGTCTGTCGCTTGGCACGAGACTCGGGATCAAGCATATCGTTTATGGTCATGGGCCGCAGCGCAGCGCATATCTAGACACAAAAATCCACACACGTTATGTGCATCTTACAGATCGCAACTCCCGTACAAGCCACACCAGCTTATGATTAATCCAGTTCAAATTAAAGACTTGATATGACCTGAATTGCCAGTACATCAATAGTCAACAGTATGGCAGGCGTGTCATGGACACCCTTCTTACCTCGAAGCTTGCGTGCTCCTCGCAGGTATCGTCATCCTCTTCTGCTGGCATGGCCGTGCATTGGACAAGCAAGGCAGCTCCGATCACCACGAGCCACTTCATCTACAAAGGCGAATATAACAACAACGGAATGTCTCAAAAGGATGCCTTGATAGTCACACCTTAATAATGTATTAACATTGCATGCAGAGGTTGCCGCCATCTTGGTTGTTGTAACAGTTGAGTCAGTCGGTCAGGCTGCAATTAATGTCATGAATGATAACTTCACAGGGTATCCACTTGAAATCCATTGCATGCATAATTCACGTAAGCAAGGTTTCGGTTTCAAGGTTCGTCTATTATGGTCTTTTTATTTATCATACAAGACATATCCATGACCTGCTATGCCTGCGCTTGTAGAAATTCTGAAGATGTCATGTCCTGTGTTACAATACGCGTTGCAGGGAACGTGTAAAATATATATCGGGACAGTCCTTTCAGTAGCGAGTATGGAAGCATGTGATGCTTTGAAGAAGATGCTCAAGACTGATCAACAAATAGGCGCAGCAACCTCCTTATCACGAGAGAAGATGAGCACTTGGACAAGGCTTCGTAAATCCATGGCACAAGGTGCCCATAGCACTCCTTTGCTACGCGAAAGATTCTGATTTCGACTAGGCCCTTATTTCTCTTCATTTGTCCATTTACGCGACGTCTTCGAGAAACATGAGTGCTAAAAGAGGTACTTAACGGACCAACATACGGATCAGTCACTTAAGCTTAAGCTAAGGCATCGAAACAGATGACAAGCTTGCATACACTGTCGCTTGTCGTTCGAGTAAAGGTGTAGTAGTTGCGATCGGTGGTAGCCACATTGAGAACTTTAGGAACTGTGGCACGAATTCAACTAGCTAGCCATAAAACGTCAGCTGCAAGAAGAGACTACATGTGCACTTCGAACTGCTGATGCGTGTGTAAGACAGGAGCTAGGACTTGCAGACACCTATGCAAATGCTGATGGAGATGCCAATGGCGATCTTACTATCACTTAGATGGTGTTGTAGCTGTTCTACTAATCCAGATCCCGGATTAGTAGACAACAAGCAAGCAGAAAAGCGCATATTCCTCATTAGGCTGAAGAGATGAATCGGTCCCATCGCCAGGCAGGACATGATGAATTGCGCAAAGTTGCAAAACGTACTCGGATACGGCCCTGGCCTGGAGGAGCAGGCCTAGAATGACATTGTAATAAGAAGAGTCCGCTTTTCTCGCCACGGATTGTGCCAACGAAGCAGCGAAATAAAGATCATCCGACATCAGCAAAGCGTGCTGCAAGGCGGACAGAAGATCTGAAAGATGCGGGATTGGGCGAACTCCATTTTGGTCGATATTTGCTATAGTTTGATGTGTGTGTACAATATTGTCTTATTTGGTCTCAGTTGCTGCCTCTTCGTGCGTTTGCCCTGCAGTCTTGACTCTCCCGCATGGCTATATCAGTTGTTGAACGCAATCGTCGTGTTTGGTAGTAGTTATCACGGAGTATATCTGGAAACATATGAGTATTTTAGATTAAGTATTACGATGATATCGTCACAATTTGGTGGTGATTGCAATTGGCAACAAGTTTATCGCGATAGTAGGCAGTCTATTTAGTTCGTCCAAGTATTGCTTATTAAATTATATCTTAACCTTGATATAAAACGGGAAAACTTGTTATTAGAGAGGAGCAGTTTAGCGAACAAAGTACGATCCTTACAATATGTCTGCTTAGTCTACAAAGCAATACTGCTCAACTCGCGACAAACTCCATAGCGAAGATGACGGGGACACAGAGTCAAAGCGAGGACATGACAGAGAATTTGAAATGTTGAATACTAACCTTAGTGAGAAGTCCGGAATGATTATTTCCAGTGACTGTGAAGTCAAGTTTGCGGATCTTTAGAAATGAAAAGGGATGTGACACCCTTTTATACTAGCTTGCAGCCTGGGCGGTTTCAAAAGCTGAGCAAACAAATCACAGGTTGGTGAAAACTCCCAAACGAAGTTTTTTGCACAGGTGGGTATTTCCAAGTTCATATTCATAGTATCCATTCTTTCCGTTTCATTTACTATTTCGCAATAGTTTTTTCTTGGTTAAAAAACATTTTACATTAAGACTTGAAATTGCAGGCAGATGAATAAACATGTCCTTAACGACTCCTTCCTTAACTAATAAGCCTTAATTAGAACGTGCGCGGGGTATGTACAAAAATGCATGTCAATGTTTAACAGAAAATCTTGAAATTTCAAACAATTAGATAAACGAAGCATGTAAATAGATATGCCCAGCTGGGCCATCCATTGGTTTGCGAACATTACAATTGATATCAGAAAAAAACGCAACCAACATCTGTTCTCAAAATAAATTTATATTTTGACCTGTATCTAACGCGCAGATATTTTTCCAACTGGCCCTCGACCCATTTCACCAGAATTCAAGCTACATTATAGAATAAAAAAGTCACGGTAAAAATATTTGGAAATGATTTTGATTAATTCGCTGAATTACTCTTTCATCTCATTAAGTTATCCTCGTTTATGTGACGTTGTTCCGAGAACTTATTAGTCAAATGTTCTCCTTTCAATAACCCATACTGCATTGCTTTGAGACTAAGGTCCTATAGGCGTAAAGGCCGAACTCGCACTTGCGCGCCTCAATGAACCATACAGCAGCAAAACAGACTGAGATCTCGCGACCTGAGTTTATTTACGAAGTGCATTCGGTTATCACTTCTATTGGCGTGAAAATGACTTCAATTTCTATAAAGCCAAACCTAAGTTGATGGTGGAAAAGATAAGTGTCCTGCTGAACATCCGCATGGTACGAGCAAGATGCAGACTTCCTGACATTGAACAACACTGAATGCAATATGGCTCCACTGGTGACACGCATCTCGTCATTTATTGAACTGAAAGAAAGCTCCTTTAAATGACGCGACGCAAGAACAGGAAGAAGCAATTCCGCAACTTTATTGTCTTAATGCCTTACAATTATTTTTTCGTTGAAAGAAAACACCGAGTTGGAATCACTCCGAGTTCAAGAAGTCAAGTTGACCTTGGCTGTAATTACTGTTCTGTGAATTTGCGAGGAGCGTGCAATTCCGGTGTACATCAGAAGTCGCAACTTTGTTGTTGACATGCTAGGACATGTAAATATGAAACACCAAATTTCTTAGAGCAAAACCTGCAAGTTTCTTCAGTGTTGTTCTTCCGAGCTTGACGATCAGTTAAAGGACGGATCTTATTTTAGACAGATATTTCTTTATCTGGTTTATCGACCCAAAGGAACGGACCCATGCACGTTTTTGATCTGCTGAGCATCAAAATTAGACGACGTTAAATGCAAGAAGAAATACGAGTGCGAGTAATCCCTAACGTTGTTTTATTTCCGGTTTAAAGAGGATAGTCAATTTGGTTTTCAAAATTTCTTCGAATTTTCTCCGCATTTGAATTCAATTTTCTTCAATTTTAAGGAAAATCTTCTTTTCTTCCCTTCCAGGTGCTAACGTTGCCCACGATATGAACACCACTTTAATATGCACATATCGCGTAGACGAGATAGCAGGTACGTGTTTTTCATGAGCTTCTTCGCCGCTGAGCATCGAGTTTGGTAAGCCCACGGTCTATAACTGCAACTTAGACTGACATGGCTATCGATAATTGTTGCTCCTTCTTTGAACAATGTAGCGAGAGAGTATTTGTATCTCGCATGCTTAGCAGAACATTTAAATACCAGGCAATAGATCAGTGGTAAAGTTACTCTCTTCCTCCATTCTCGTTACAAGAACGTATACATTATTAATTTCTTCATTTCGCCTCTAAGATGTCTTTGAGCCATAAAAAGCCGATCTTAATTTACGTTGCTTGTGCAAACGAGACAATCCTGCAACGACAATAAAAGGGTCCAGTCTAATTTATACAAGGGCACTTCGAAGGAGGACGAAGGACTGTGCTTAATTAAAATAAAATTTATAGTTTATATTAATTTATTTGTATGTTAATTTATAGTTATTGTAAAACTCTCTTTTTTTTGCCAATTCTATCGTTTCAAAAAGTGTAGCAAAGCCTTGCATGGTATTGCAATAACTATAAAATGAACTATGAAACTATGGAAGTTACAATTACGTAAATACATAGTTCTGCAGACCAAGAGCATCCTTCATAGTCACTCTCGATGATGCTTGCAGGACAAGTGACTGTAACTTGTGCAGAATACAGAATGAATAGCCCGTACAAGGTGATACTTTGAAGCTGACACAACGAACGTATCGGCGAATATCCTTCCGCGCTACATCTTATGAAGCAGTGCAACCAGTCAGACTTAAAACTTTATGGCTCCAGCTTAAACATTTTTCCATCAAATCCAAAAGGGAGCTACAAGACATGTCTCAGCATATTTTCAAGAACATAAAATTGTGGTCACTTCAATACAAACTTGCAGTCCCGTCCTGATTTTGTCACGATCCGGTCGTTTCTTTTGATTAAAGTCGTAACGAATGCCTCACCGCTATGAATTGCGATTCAACCTACTGGGGAGTCCGTGATATCTTTGTTTTATCTCAAGGTTGCACACAATCAGAAAAACTCTTAGTCTCTTAATTAAAAACAATAGCCTGATTTTCTCCTACGAGGCTCATTAGTGCATCCTACTTTAAATGCAGATGTGCAGACTCGACAGCAACATCTTAGAGCTCAAAACACTGTCCTCTGATACGTCCACCAACAAGCATTGAGTGCCAAGTATTCTGTAATTCGACCATTCAAACATGAATGAAAACAGGGTAATGCAATGACAATGAAAACACAAGAGAGACTTCTATAAGGATTCCCTCCGCACAACAGGGAACTACTTGTCATCCATCTTTTTGCATGATAATTCGCACCGAGTGCGTCACGAGGAACCAAGGCTCTCGAGTCTAGACAAATGCATCCAAGTCGAATACTATATCGTACATGTCATGCAGACCTGGAAAAAAAATTCTGGTCGCTGTTTCCACTCAAAGGCCTGTTACCCGATGCCTCCAATACCAGCGCATGGAATAGCTAGAAGATGCTGCCCTAACGGGGAAGACAGAGATTTCAAAGCGCCTCAATTGTGCTACCTACAAGTGTCTCAAATTCTCTTTTGGTTTTGGAGTGGATTGGCTAAAGTTTGTTTATTACCGTGGAGGTTTGTTTAATAATACAACTCCGCAGTGGAATAATAATCTCTTGTTCCCCATCGCATTTCTGGCAGCCTGTAAAAGAAAGCAGACTTGCGCGACAATAGAGACTGTTTCCCGACCCTAGGCAATCGTCGTGTAGAGATTTCGAAGTCGTTTTCAAACAAAGCAAGGATATCGTTAACGATAAATGATATGTTCCAATATCGACGTCGTCTCTAAACAAGGCAATAGGCACGTTCTCACTTCGAAACTACAACAGCGTTTACTTTTTTTTCTGAGCCGGACCGCAAGAGGGACGGAAAGAAGCGCAGATGGAATGGCGCAATAATCAAAATCTCAGAAGTCACTGCAAACACGCAAAGGAGCTAAGAATAATTGCCCAATTCCATGAAGAAACTTGCACTTAATTTTCCCGGTTAAACCAGTGAGCAGCAACTGAAATAACAGGCTGGACAAATTCTCCATGACTGTCGTTGCACAGGCGGTATGGGATCAACGTTTCATAACACACCGTGCAAGGATTGCACGACCGCAAGAGACTATCGAGTCCACACCAAAATTTGGCGCCACACACAGGTGACATCATCAACACAAACGCACATCATCCGAGCAAGATCCCCGGAAATACCTCCTGCATAAACCGATTCTATCGTTCGATCGGCCCTTCGGGTCGTCCACGGCCCCCACGACCGGTTCCGCGCCCACTTCCACGACCACCTCCACGGCCACCACGGCCCCCGCGACCACGGCCTGAAAAAACAAAAATCATGTATGACCACGAAGTCTGGTCCGTGCCTTCACTGACGCCAGCAACCTTAATCTGCGAAATAGCAACAGAATAATAACCGCCGCAAGCACACGCAATTTAGTAAGAGCTCATAGAGGATCAGAAATGCGTCATACATCTAAATACGAGGAAGGCATCTTCAGGTCAAAATGCTTCCAAAAGTTCTAAGCAAAAGCTACCAGACTAAGACATTTCTAAACAGCAGGATACCTATTCAAGAACCTCTTGCATGACATAAATAATCCGTCAGAATTAGGCCTAACTGCTAAGTCAATGACTAACGTTGCAAAGCTGCAATCGACCTATTTTTCTCCGACAAATAAAGCACCTCTAAACGCAATAATAATAATACTAATAATAATAATAATAATAATCAGCATTTCGTTGAGGATTCGAATGCACCTGTCCAGATGGGTTGTCTTTGGTTCGAGCATGTGGGCGGCTCTCAGGTGTTTGGTGAT
>QQSS02234134.1:0-10095 GCA_003687565.2 Craspedacusta sowerbii | reverse complement strand
TATATATATATATATATATATATATATATATATATATATAGGATACCCTAGCATTAAGATAGATATTAACCTACCCCAAAGGTAGGTTTAGATCTATAAGTTAGGAGTCAGTTCATAAGCATTTCGTAACAAGGGCAACTTCTATGCACTTGAAAAAGGCCTCTTCTGATATGCAAGTAAACTGCTCATGCATAGGAATGTTGTATAACTAAGCCTAGTTGTCATTCGCCATAAATTTCATTTTAGAACTTGATACTCGTTCTTCTACATGAGACGTTAGCTCTGCCTAAGCGAACTTCTTGCCTGGTTGGACTTGGGTATATTGATACTCGATTATTTACACGATAGTAGGTAGAATGCAAATTAAACAAAATATCTATTTCTAATGTTATTGCCAATAAATGTAAAATAACAAAATTCAAAGTAACAATAAGCTGCATGCGTCATGAAATAAACCTTCAAATTTGCTAGGCTTGATGCGTAATTGAGCACGCTATAAACTTACTATTAAAATGTTCAAAATTTTTTCCGAAAATAACTTTTAACTGAAAACTTGATACTTTTAGTTATAGTTCATCTTCAAAATGGTAAAACTATAAAAAGCGTGATAGAGGCGATGCCATTTTGACAATTAGTTCAGCATTCGCTTATCGCTGACGCTATTTAAAACTTTTAAACTTTCCAGACTATGCGAGAAATTAATTGGACGAGGGACGAAATTGAAAACGTCGAATTGATATTGCTGGCCTATAGTCATGCCATCGTTGCGAGCGCTACATGGCAGTGCACGTTTGATGGGTCAAAACTCTATTTGATTCTATTCTGTTCAACTTAAATAACCACGTAAGCCAAAGCAGGAATAACCAAATATTTGCGCTTACGCATGGCAAGAAAGAGCAGAGCGGCATGCGTAGTTCCGTTAGATTTTAGATTTCTCGGTGTTGTTTAAATCAAAAGTCTAGTTTGTTCTTTTTTTCACGTCCTGAAACATCTTACACATGGTTTACTTCGTCTACCATTTTCGGTTAGGTTGTGGGAATAAGCTCCTACTGTAGGACAGGCCTTCATACGTAGGCAGCCTTGCATGAGCGCTCGCCTAGCTGTAACAGTACAAGAAACCAAAGCCTGACTAAGAGATTGTGGAATTCGGCGGGAACGATTGCCACCTGTAAGTAAGTTGACGTGCCACCACTGATGTATAGATGCGAGCACTTGAAATTCCTTCGTCGTCGGCACATCGATAACCTAGACGAAGCCCATCTACGTTGCTTGCGATGTGTGAAAGATCGTACAAAAAACAAACACCTGCGTTTGTGAACGATAAAAGATCAGTGGCATTGAATCAATCCTGAGAGCAGCGGAGGATCGATGAACGGACCATGCTATCCACATGGATGATCGTCAGAACCCAAATCAAATTTTGCTTCAGCCAGCTTACAATTGTCAAATGCTCTCTCGTGGACTACATTCAGAAAAGCAGATAAAAACTGGTTCTTTCTAAAGGCGCGAGAAGGTCATGATTTGATGCTAAGTACGTCGCCTGAAAAGAACCATCGAAATATTTAAAGACAACAGAACTGAACTAATACTATTGCTTTGTAAGTGCTCGTAAGTATTGACAACTGCGCGCATAGAGCAATGCTAATTGTTCACGGAAGTCAGTAAACATTTGCACTTTTTATGCAAGACAGCGTCACTTGCAAACGAGAAGAAAACAATCCAATTGAAATACCGCCTCAGTTTATCACACAACGAAGTTCTCAAAAATATAGGAGGAAATACTTTCTGCTAAGAGATTTCCAGATTCACGCACCAAAACCTGCCACTTGCAAACACATTCTCGTTGGAAGTCCACTGAAAGCTACACTAGGAGGGTTACTACCAATTGCACTTACACAAAATAACGAAGTAATACACATGAACATGAAAAGGTGCACGCATACGCGACAGCAGATCGTAGTACGAAAGTCCTGCTGTGCATATTTGAAGTGCTACACAAAGCAAACTAAAAAATTTCCGCTTGCAGACGAAGGTGCCACATGTCGTGTTAACAAGCCAACCAAAGCCATCTTATTAATTCGCCCTTTCATTATAAGCTAGCTTAAGTTGGAAATGCTGGGACCGTAAGATAATAGTTCGTCCATAAGAAACTACAACTATGCCATGACACGAGCAAAACTTTGGTCGGCGTGGCTCGACAAAGAAACACGCCTAAAGCTTAAGACAAAAGCAATACAGAAGCACACACCAAGAATATAAATTATGTATACATATATAAATCTATAAATATCTTAATTTTGACACAGTAAAAACGAAACCCTAAGTACAAGGCTCGTCAGCAGAATCTTAAAAAATCATCCAAAGGAAGAACAGCATATAAAAGAGCAGCAAAACAAACTCTAAAAAAATCTCTCCATAAAATAAATAACTTTCTGCTAAGACGAATCCTGGCGTAAACACGGCCAATACAAACACGACACGAAGTGTACGTAAAACTAGTTCAAATTGCTCTGAGCGAAATGCACCCAACGGCTGGTGCAGAATTTATAAACGAACCAAATTCTAACAGAGTTCTCTAACAGGCAAGATAAAAGTATCGACGTTCTCGGATTATTCAGGCTAGAGTACGCATAGCTATCCAGAGCTAATTGTCTATCCAGAAGATTTTAGGACTTGAATAATAAAAAGAAAACCTGACATGAGCCGAACTATACAACTGCATAACACAAAGAAAACTACCGGCATTTTTCTGCACTAAATCCGCATCTGGAAGTCTCAAATGTTCACAACAATCGGGCGCGCGTTCGAAATCTACCAAAATGGTATTTTACCCTGCCCTAACCCCAACCTCGTACCTGTCAGACCACTTCCTACCAAACAGGGCCGTGGTGCGTAGTGTAAGTAATCACTCATTCCTCAGTGATTGAGTGCAATATCGATACACAAAGGGTTATGAGCAATCTTCTTTTACTGTTTTTCTCGGCTGCAACGGTAGTGAGAGAAAAATTATCATTCGAGATTGCTTTTAAGAGGAAGACGCTGAAAAGGCAAGTTTCCAGCCGGCGTCATTGTTAAAATCGATCAGAAGGGCTGGATAGACAAGGGAAAAAACTGAGAATGGCCGACGACACCGGTGTATGTAACCTTATTTCTTCATGCACCACCACCCTTAACGTAATAGCTGCTTTTCTATTCTGACCGTATGCTTTTTTAGCATGCCCGTAACATTACGGTGGACCTCATGATGCGGAAAATACGGTAAATAAACTATATTAAGTACTAAAACAAAATATATGCTATCCGCAGCTAATTATCCTGACCCAATTATGGCAAATACTAACAGGGGAAAAACCATTCCTCGTAGAATCACATTGTCATGGACTAGACATGATGACTCATATTTATACCAAGTGATTGTATCTAGATATTTTTGTCGCTAATCATGTACTTATGGTATGGGTGTGTCTTCATTGGTATTTCAATGGTAGTCGGTTACCATGCTGGTGTCGACCGTCGTGCGTCACGGGGCACTTATCCCGTTTAGGTGTGGCAAGTTTATTACATTTTTACGATGATTTTCTTTATCCAGTTTGTTACTTAAGTATGTGCAGGTTTTGGGCGTTTCCTACTTATTTTTAAGATCAATTCGTTATGTAAGCGGTAATGTAATTGTGGAGTAAAATCGTATAAATTTGGGTGAAAAATACGTAAAATCAGAGTTTTGAGAGAACACAACGCAATTCAGTATTCAATTGTCTCTCATCGCAACATTTCTGGTGCCGTGACCAGAGAAAGAATGGAGTCTGATTTTAAAGCATGTTATGGTAAGTGGACCTGCCACAAACAATCGGCCTGTCAGCTCGTCCTCCGAGCGCAGGAAACGCTTCCCGAAATGCTCGCCAGCAAGGGAGACATTAATACAATGGCAATCGAATTGGAGGAAGAAATGAAGGCACTTGAACAATTTGAAGAACAACTCCTCATTTACCTGGACGGCAAAGTCACGAAACAATATGAAGTATTGGAAGAGACAGAGCCAATTATCAGGAAGATGAAATCCGTTTTAAAAACACTTGAGGGAAGGCGAAAATCAACCAAGGACGCAATTTGCGAACAGGCTACGCACGGTCCCCGCGATTCAATGCAATCAGAAATCATTGATGTGTGCGATTCAGCGTCACGCAACGACGCACAGGACTCTGCAAAGCAGCGTGTCGCCGACGCCGCCCAAGCCCCAATCATGATGTCTCCACCCAAAGGGTCTGGCCCAGTTGTTGATTTGACCAGGTTCTTGGTTGTACCAGAAGCAAACTCAGATCCTTTCTGGTCAAATGAAAAAGAAGGGATGAACATGTTGCTACATTTTGCAACAACAGAGGGCTCTTTCAATCTTAGTGAAATTGAAGGGAGCATTTTTGATTACCAGGGATTTGACCCTGTTGGCACTTTGAAGACCATGTATGAACGGGCAAAGTTAGCCAAAATCTCCAGGGAGGAATTTATGGTGGATGTGTCCCATTGCATTACTCTATTTTCCAAGAGGGGCACAAATGTCACAAAAGCCATGCAGACCATGAGCAAGGATGGTCAGGGTTTGGTGGAGAAGTTGGTCTCTAGATACAAAATAGAGTCTGACCTAAAGAGAGGGAAGGGAAGAATGTCATCACTCTCAACAAGATCGCACTATCATTCCCTTTAATTACTCTTGGGGTTTTTGAGTTGGGTGTCCATAAGGTCGCTTTTGATGATGGGGCAAAGAAGGGTGTTTTACAATCACCTCTTTAGGCTTCATTAATAACAGGGTCAACAAAGAAAGATAAGGCCCTATTTGCTCCCCACCTTTTCAACAGTTGGTGCCTAGATGCCGTTTTATTGCCTTCCAGAAAGCAAGCCAACCCTGAGAATCAATCAAATGAGACTCCGGTTGCTAGACACAACAGGGTTAAAGGTTTCACTAATGCTCAGAGGGTTGCCACTTTCTCTAATAGGGATTAAAGACTAGCTTTGGCAATAAAGTTTATCACAGATGATGCTGACCTAATCAACCTTGCTAGCAATGGGGCTCCAATGATGGCTCACTTTGAATCTGGTGCCACAAGTGACATCACAGAGTTCCAAAAGGGCCAATTCTTAGATAATGAGATAAGGTACTGATGGGGGAGAAAGCAGAAGAAAAAGAAGAAGACGGGAGAGAATGAGGGGGTGTTGAAGAGTATGGGAGAGAGAGGGTAAAGAGAGAAAAAAAGGGGGGGGGGGGGAATTGAGAGGGGAAGGGGAGAGAGGAAAAATAAACTTGCCACACCTAAGCGGGATAAGTACCCGTGCCGCACGACGGTCGACACAAACATGGTAACCGACTACCATTTAAATACCAATGAAGACACACCCATACCATAAGTACATAATTAGCGACAAAACTATCTACATACAATCACTTGGTATAAATATGAGTCATCATGGTCTAATCCATAACAGCGCTGGAGTAAGACTGGTTTCGATAGCACTGAAACTTTTCTTGGAGTCTTTGGAAAAAGAAATCTTTTGCTAAGTTAGTTTAAAAACCGCATCATACAGAAAGAGCGTTTACAAAAGTATACAGTCCTCCACAGAGCTAATTGCCAAAGGGAGAGCAGGAGTAGAAGACACATTAAACGTAAGTGGGATGTCGTTACACGACGGGATCTTAGCGATGAGGTTGATGAGGAAAACTGTGACTCGAAAGTTCAATCCACAGATGAATTTGCAAGTGGAATGAACATGGCATTAAAAAAAAAAAAACTTTTTCATGAAATAAATATGCACATAGAGTAGAGCGAGGGTAGAAGCCACAGCCCCGGATAGCACTTCTATTTACTCGGGAAGAAATTTCAGCGCAAGACGCGGGAGGGTTTACCTACCGACCCTTGACATGTGAAGTCTAACGGAGACCCTCGATGTCATCAGATTTGGAGAGATTCCCTTGACTCAGACACGCACCTTAACGGTACCCTAGCCGAACTCGACAAATGTAATTACTTGCATTTTTCACTTGCAGGACCTGCCCCAAGCACTACTCCAGGTCTTTCCATTACTAAGGAAAACTACGCGGCTGCCATAGAGCTAGATGCCGACAGGTTCGGGCAAAAGCATGTCATATCGTCCCCATATGGATCTTCAAAGAAGAATCCGATGGTGTGAGATGTAGATGAGGTCATGGGTTTTCGCCACGTTTATGACACTGCAGAGCCTGGGAGATTTACAGGTGTTTAAAAGGCCCTCGCCATTTTTGAATCGTTTATCGTTTTGATCACAAGTGACAGACTGGGAACTTGAAAGTCCTCTCAAAGCATTGAAGAACAAAATAAACGCAAGGGAAAGAGCAGGTTTAATGGCGGCTGGTAGCTACAGGCTAATTCCTAGAAGTGGTCCCATGAATACAAGTGCTGCAGCAACGCTTAATGCAACCGATGCCTTTTGAGTAGCACGTTTTTTTATATTACAAGCCTAAGGATCTAACCAGGAGAGCTACGATACCAAGGATTGAATGCTGGATGGAAGCAAAGATTGTTAAGACCCTGCAGGAGGGATCCTTGTTTCATGGGTCAAGAGCTACATCGTGCGCCGTATTATGTTGGTGTACAATCATTGACATCTAGAGTTGCCACCTGTGGCGGATCTTGGAACTTCTACTAGTCATGATTACAGCTCATGTCCCTATTTTTGGTGTTGTTTACTTGTCACCTGTCTTCTACCCTCGGGTGCTATTTCTCTACCTCGTGGAAATATTAGGTGTTGAACATTGTTGCGGTATTTGGAAGTAGTTATCACCAAGTATATCTGGCGCTTAAGAGTATTTAGGAATGAGTGTTATGATAATATCGTTTTAATGGTGTTATTGTAAATTGCACCACGCTAGGTTAATCTTGATAGAATGCAGTCCATTTACTTCGTCCAGGTGTTGCATAACTTAATTATACTTTATATGTATTGAATTTAGTATAAACAGTGTAGAAAATTTGAGTTCAAGTAGTATCAGCACAAGCAGTTCAAATATACGCATCGGAAACAAGTCTCATCTTTCGCACAACGCAAGACTCTGTACTTCGCCTTACCACGTTCTGTAAGATGATCTAAGATCGATTCCGCATATTCGCCCATCACACGCCTTCCCCCCTCCCCCTCCCTCCCAAAAAAAGTCTAGAACAACACTGGATCACAAGTGGAACCACGCCGCTTGATTTTACTCAAGAGACAAGTGCATTTAAAGAGAATAAGGTAAGCCATGATAGACTGATGAGCGCGTGACGACCATCAAGAAAGCTTTTAGTACACGTACGTCATACCATGAACGGTTAGTGGTCTTCAGAGCCATTGTCGAACGCACGGGACAGCAGTGAACAAGGTCGCAGCGCAGCACTCACCGGAAATTATAGGCATCGACGAAAACAACGAACGTCGAATAGCCGTGGAAATTGACGAGACCAAGTATTTTCACAGAAAGTATCATGGAGGACAATACCGACTTTTGAACTTCACAAATGCTGCTTACTTCCTATTTGGACAAACTTGTGTCCATTATACCAATATAAAGCGTGCGGTACGTCATTAGAATATGCTGTACGTACCATTGCGAGCACGATCGTAATTAAAAACATCAAAGGTCTATCTATTCATTCAAAAATTTTGATTGCTACGCTGCATTGACGAGGAGTGGTTGCGGCAGCCCATCAAAAACTACTCAAAGTCTTACGCTTTTAATTCGAATTTAACATGGCGGCTAAAGATTTCTTGCGCTGCAATAGGCGGGAATCAAATCATGAACGGTGTGCCAAGAGTCTGCTTTAAGGGGCGAGCAAGTCAGCCAGAATTCCGACTGTTACCTTCCTTCGTCGCCTCTTTAGACATCGCCGTGCAAGATTTCATTGCATCAGGTGGTGATTATAAATTGTTCCTGGTATGAGACCGGGGTCGTGGTATTTGGCGACCATCGTGCTTATTATAGTGTTTGCGACATCTCGTCGTCGAAAGTCCTACTCTGAGGAATCACCATAGTGTTATCCTACAGGATGCATCAAAGGTGTGGAAGAGGATAGCGTTGTACAGTGGTGGTGATACTGACGACAACAATGTACAGTAGTGGAAAACAAGTGTCTGTTCCCGAGCTTCTTCACATCGTGAAAAATACGGACCAAACAATTGTACTAACCCTGGGGATTGCGGACCATTTACACATCAACTCGAGCTTGTTCACTGTTAGCGATGAGTAAGGTATCTCTTAAGGAAATAATAGCGATCATTTTCGGTCGGGCTAACGATTTGCCACAAAGATTCATCCAAGAAGACTTTTGTCACAAATGAGCGTACCGTTGGTGCGCGCTGCAGCAAATCTATACTCGTGGAAATTGACGACTCAAAGTATTTTCCCAGAAAGTATCAAGGAGTACATTAAAGAGATGGCCACTGGGTACGGGAGTACATCGAACCAGTGCCTGGTAAATGCTTCCTTCAGGAGGCCCCCAATCGCACGGAAGCCACTCTGGAGCCATTGATACAGGGACAAATCACCCTGCTAGCCACTTGTTTCTGATAGAAGGGCTGCGCGTTCAAATGTAGAAAGCACATACAATGGCGTATGCACATGAAACAGCGATTCACAAACATTATTGCGTTGATCCACAAGACACTGGCATCCATACACAGAACGTGGAAAATATGTGGATGGGGTCTTAGCGCAAACTGCGCAGCCAGTTAGGAACTGCATACACTAGCTCCCTTCTATTTGGACGTTCTATTCTGCTTCCTTTCTGCTTAGAAATATCTTTCGCAGCAAGGGTACCCCACAAGACATGTCGTAGCTTTTGTAAGGCAGATCAAAAGCAATATCCTTTAGAAGACAGCGATGATGTGCTATGGGGATTAAGATTTGAGAACAGGTTTTTCTGACACAAGCATCTTAAATCACACAGCTTTCTCGGCAATGACACACATTACCGTGAAAGTAGTGCATACATAAAGTAGTTATGACTACCAAGAAGAAGGTTAACCCCTTCGCGCGTGGTGTCGACAAGTGTAATTGAAATGGCTTTAAAATTTAACTGGGACACCTCTACCGTTGCGTAGCCACTTCAAACGATCAGGGACAGTTTCCCAGACAACAAGCAATTAAAAAAACCTGCCCGGAGAAAGAAAATTCCTCGCATTTCACAATCAAATAAGGTTGAACTTGAAAACTCATCGGGCGGTGCAACCACGCGGGTATAACGCTCACTTGTGCAGAATAGGAGCAAGGCCGCGCGGAATGCTAATCCGAAATCCATTAGAGAGATCTGCAGTTGTCATTTTCCAATGGAATAACGGTGAAGGATGTCGGGAATGTGCCGGTTTACCCGTAGATGAGCGACACTAATGAGTCACACACCACCCTACTTATTTCGAAAAGATCGAGAGAGGAATGGAAGGCTGCACCTTATATGCATTGAAGCAAGAAGACACTGCTGCACTGCGCGAGCGAAACGCGACAACAATCAAGTCGACATTCGCAATGGAATTCATAACCACGAAGCGCCAGATGTTTTGGACTTTCAGTTTCGGGCATCTGTAAAAGCAGAAGCCCGAGGGTTAGTTAATGCCAGGGTAAGTCTACCTCAAGTTTTCGAAAACGCGCTAGAAGCGAGCTTTTGAGGGACATGCGATCGGATGAACGTGGAGACGCGATGCAACGGTTGCCAACTTTCCGGACTTTGCGAGGGGGCGATGGAGAACGCTCGAGATGGCATGTTGCCACCCAATCCTGCTACGCGAAGAAATATTGACTTCGAAAAAGTTAATGAGCAAATCGCTAACGAAGACGGCTTGAGCTTTTAATAGCCGATACGGGTCCTGCAGATGAGCAGAGAATACTTATCTTTGGGAACGAGCAAAACCTACGTGCGTTGTCGACTTCTCGTGAATGGTTTATGGATGGAACGTTCTGGGCTGCCCTCTTTTTGTTCCTGCAACTTTTTACGATTCATTGTTTTATTTTAAACAAGCAATTTCTCTAGTTTACGCCTTGCTGTTGGACAAAAGTAGAGCAACGTACGAGAGAATGTTCGCCATATTGCTGCAGCAGCTGAT
>QQSS02234123.1:0-10095 GCA_003687565.2 Craspedacusta sowerbii | reverse complement strand
TATGTATGTATGTATGTATGTATGTATGTATGTATGTATGTATGTATGCATGTATGTATGTATGTATGTATGTATGCGTCTCCGTCTCCCGAAAGGATCTTCGACCAGAACAACGTTGATCAATTGATGCAGGTAGGCACAACTCTATAGTTCAACTTTTTGTAAGCATATCTAGACTAGAACCCGGATGCTGTTACTAAATATCACTCTAAAGTGTGTTACCGATATATTACATGGTGCCTAACATGGCGCCATACACGAAAGAAGTCATCAGCCAATAAAAAGCGAAAGGACTAGTCTAGAGTGCGTTATTTTTTATTTTTTTTTATGTCTCTCATCTTTAGTGATGCAGTATTACACGGACCACAACCCAAACAGCCTTACTAATAAATTGTAATTGACATGCGCTTGTTAACGTCATTGCGCATACACACTCCATAAACCTTACAGGCACTTGACTTTTCTTGAACAGCCTTCTCAGGCCGATCCCCACCTGGGTTTGATTGATTTCATGAGTTTGTCAAACACTAGTACACATTCGGCTGTGACGGCTTATCGGCTTGTGGTTAGCAGAACTTCCTACCTTTTGATCACTGTTCGAGCACATTATATATGACCGAACTATTACCCGGTTCTGGAAAGACTTACATCACGCTTGTATACCCTGACTTTTTTGGCACTAACGAAAACGATTTCCCTCTTAATGCTTAGCCGTTTGGAACTATTTTACACGACAATTATCTGCCTACGCCATTTTGGGAAGAACAATGTTTTATGCTTTTCGCTGATATTTAGCCAACCTTTTGTGGGACCCTTCCTATACACCATAATCTTTTATTGCGCATAATGCTACGATTTTGTGTATCCTCTTTTTACCACTTTGCGAAACCCTCCCTTCTACTGCTCAACCCCTTATCCGTGCATTCCCATTTTGAGACCACGCCTGCCCTACCAGATGTTTACTTTTGTGCTTCTACGCACCTCGCTTTTTAGCCGCCTACTATTTTGTCCTCTACATGGGACGCACTTCAGCCAAAGGCCGTGACGCCAATGTTCTGCCTGCTCTCTTTGGGTGCTTGGCTCCTACCTGTGAAAAACATATTTATATTGTAGAAGAAAATGACGCTTTCCTTTTACTGAACTTAGACATTAATTCCTAATTTTTTTTGTTATCATATTTCATGACTTAAGGACAAATATTTCATTTTGACCTACTTTGAATTTATACGAAACGCTCTCAGAGGCCTACACCAAGCACGACACGACACACACACACACACACACACGCACACACACACACACACACCACACAACCCCGCTCTGTAAATGTTTTGTCACATCTCACCTTACCCCGAACACGCGGCTCTGAGATATCTTTACAGAGTGAGTGAGAGTATTATTACAAGAAAACGGCACAAGCCTCTTCGCTGGTGCTCCCGGTCTAATTAGAAAATACAAAAAATTATTTCACAGACCAAACAATTATTTTGAAAGAAAAAAAAATCGATTCGTTGAGAGAAAGTGGATTACAATAATTCGTGCCTTAAGGAAAGGCTATGATTGTCTGTGTGCCAACAAGATTATTTCGAAAGCTCGGTAAAGGCTCAAGTTCTACTGTCTGCCCTAGAAGTAACCCATTCGATGTGCGCTTTACACAGACAATTAGTTCAAAGCGGAAGTGTGTATCTAACACCGTTTAATATCTTCGAGTAATTCTAGATTCGCAAGAGAACTGGCGAAGCCATCTTGCTGAACTTTCAAAAAGAAGAACGGGCATGAGCGAAAAGACTCTAGGAATTTATAATAAGGCGCAACGCAGACTTGAACGCCTTACTATTGTTTCTTTCATTCTTACATGTCATTTGGATCCAACTCAAACACAAATCTATATATATACATATTTAGATATTCTTATGGAGAGACGGAAATGAAATGCAGCACTGCGATTATACGATGTTCAGCGATCGCAGGAACGTCATACCAGCTACTTCAAACCTATAGCAAATGGTGTCCCCATACCCTTAAGGCAAATGAACACTAAATTTTCAATACACTCAAATACGGTCACAATCTAATCAATTCCTCGTTCGGAAATATTGTCTATCAAAATAAGCACGAACGAACGCAAAACGTCGTTCCCAGTTAAACAACAAGCGCATAAAACCGGATTGCTATGCCAACCGGAAAAACAGGAAAAAAGTCGACGTCGCCCACTTGGAAATGATCTAAAAATCAGAGGATGCCTGAGGTCACAGGTTATTCAACCCACAACGAGAGAAGCAAATATCTTGATAGCACAAAGAAGTTGTCAAAGTTCGCATATGTGACAAACACGAAAAACATGTCAACGCTTCGAAGATCAGACAACCCATAAAAACCCTATTGATGATGAAGCCGGGCCTCACAGCAAACCCAAGGTCGCACAAAACAACCTAAAGGCCTCGACGAGCGAGGTCAAAGGCAGTAAGTTTTAGTAGACGAGTTGCATTCCAGAACAACCATTCTCTGAACATACCGTGAAGAATACAACGAATTGATATCTACGTGGACAGGTCAAACTGGCATTCTAGGAATGAGAAATACCAAAGCTAAATTAACAACTGTGATGCAAACTAGATTGTTCAAGTCTTCTTTCCTTTGTCCTTTCGTTCTGAAGTACAACCTGGGCAGAACCACTTTCCCTTGGGTTTGTGTGTCAAGTTGACGCAACCGAAGTGAAACCATTCGATCGCACAGTCCTCGTTATCGCAGCCGATCATATCCCCAAACGACACTCGATTGCAGAGACAATACGTAGGCTCATCTGGATCAATAACCATTTCATCTGTTACAGAATCTTTTTCTTTCTTTTTCTGTTTCTTCAGTTTTCCGTTCGGCTTGCCAGCTACTTTCTTAGCTAGCTTTCCTGGTCTAACGTCTCTTTTTTCTGGCTTTTTCTCTTCCTTCTCCTCTTTTTCCCTTACGTCTTTCTCTTTATCTCGCTCCTTTTCCTTCTCTTTTCTGACTGTATCCTTGGCATTTCGATTATCCGACTGTTCTTCGCGCTCCATCTCCTTAGAGGGCGGCAATTTGACGGCAGCAGGCAGTGTTTTAAGAATTTTCTCAGGAATTTCTGGCGCTTTCTCTAACATGCGCACACGACGCATGCGCCGCGGTTTTTCGTATAAAACTTTCGCAAGTCTCTCATCAGAAGATGCCGCTTTCTTTTCGACTTTGGAGCGGGAACCATTTCCATTTCCGTTACTCCCATTGCTGCCATTTGCGACACAGTCTTTTTTTAACAACTCCATCTTTTCCGCATCTCGAGCGATCTGGCCAGCTCGAGCTTCAATCATTTCACTTATTTGATTGATCAAGACCAGTTTCTCATCCCCACATTGTTGTGATCGAACCAAGCACTTTTGAATTTTATTCAGCCACTTACGACGCTTAGCGAGATTTAACTCGCGTTTATACAGTGCCATAAACCGACCCACTTGCTGCAACTTGGCCTCGTTAACCAAATCAAGCTCTCTCAGTTGACTGATGTATCGCTGAATGTCATGGGGAAGTATTTCAAGGCAGTCTGAGTAGTGTTCAATGAAGTCAAGAGTTGGAGACATTGACGAAGCTGCTACACCTTCCATAGGTATCTGAAGCGTCACTCCTTAAGCAACTCAATGATTAGAAATTCCACCTCTACTATGACAACCATACAAGGTTAAAAGTACCAACTCACTCAGTCATGGTCCCATTTGAATCAACATTGAAAAAAATCAGCATGAGTTCTGCACAAGAATGCCTAGTACCAACTAAAGGAAACGTGAAATGCAGTTTCAGACATCTAATCAGAACCGAAATTGTATGTAGAGACACCAATGCAATTGCCAATGTAATGATGTAATAATGCAGATACCACTACCAACAAAAATAATGCAACACAAGCAAAATTATAAAAATGCTCCAAATACCAGAAACATCCACGCCGTGCAACTCACACCAGAGGACCACTTACATCTGCAGTGTTGCTAAAAGTCTTTAAAAGTACCTCGCCACTACCACAAGACTCTTAAATCATGGGAGGATATACATAATGTTAGCAATGAAATTCTGCAAACTTGCAGTTTAGAGACCAAATATTTCCAAGGCTTTAGGATGGATGTGCAAGAACATGTGTTCCTGAGTTTTGCATGTTACTCATTGATGTTCTTGAAGTTAAAACCAATAAACACATGAGCAAAGTCTAGGTCTTGTAAATGCTAGATAAATCTTGCACTCCATACTAGATAAATGCTTAGAGGAAGCCAAAAGCATGAGCATAACTCACTTGCAGTAAATTAACAATTGTTTGGATAATGCTTGCTGTTTTTCTGCAAATATTTAAAGATAATAAGTGACCTTTCCAATAATTGCTCGTCTGTCAAGAAAACCCATTCAAACAGGCCGGGTTGCACTTGAACAGAAGCTGTCCTAGCAAAAAACTTTCATCATTCGTGCCAGTGCAACTTCCAGACCCATAAATCACATTTATTCCTAATCACATTATCATAAACCTTAAAGAAAATACTTCTATAGTTGAGGACAGCATAATCTAATTTGTGCATAAATTGGAAGCTATCTCCACAAGGATAGATTTATAATGACTCACAGATGACAATCAAAGTTCCAAATCAGCGCTAACAAAAATAGCCATTAACCAAATTTGCTAGTACCACTTTTAGATGTTAGAGTTGATTAACTAATGATCTGCAAAGCGTTTTGGAGCAAAAGGCTTTGATCTGACACAGCCTCTTTTAAAGTAAGAGGCATAACTTAACCTTTAAATTCAGCAAAGGATTAAAGGCCAAATTTCAGCCAACATCCAAACAAACAGGGTGCTATAGGCCTAAAACCTGTGAAAATTGATAAAATCAACTAAATCTTGCCTAGCTTAACAATTAACTACATTTCCTCAAGCTTTTATATACCAGGTCACAGAGCGTCCATAGCTTACAAATTAAAGATATTTAATACAGCTCTTTAGAATCAGGTAAATAACACCACACTTAAATCTCTTAAAACTGTTCAAACTAGTATACCAGCAGCTGCAGCAGCAACAAAGAAAAGGTCAAATTCACAAAAATAATTAGTAAAAAGCAATAGCCGCATTAGCAGCAACACAACTCTTCATCTGCATCTGGCTGGAGCTTAAAAAATTGATAATCTCATCAATTGGCTGTAATCATGATGTCCATATGAGGTAAGTCAGTGCTCTTGACAATATCAAAAAGCAATGACCACATCAACTTATTTTCAAGCAATCCAGTTTCTGCAGACATGTAAATGTACAGTAGCCCAAATATCTTTGGGCTGGCTGCCCAAGATAGTGCATTGAAATACGTAGCCATAATTGCACATCAAGCTATTATTACATCCGTCTTATCTGGGTGCATCATAAACTTCCATTTCTTACACCTTCCGGTCCATACTCAAACCAATTCCCAATCTTTCTTAACCCATAATAGTCATATTGTTCCAAATTTTTTAAAATATCTCTAAAAAGAAAAAAACTGTCTAATGAAATCAAATGTAAGAAATGTAAACATTACATCCCACCTTGCATGCATCACGATTCCTGTATCTCATGCAAAAGGTTTTTCTATCATGGACATGCTCAGTGTGCTAACATGAAGATCATGCAATTTTACATGCATCACTCGTAGAAATCTTTAAGCTGCCTGCAGGACGAACTCCCATTTAATGCTATCAGCGATGATCAGTTATAAAAAACATTAAATGCACTAAAGGAACCAATGCCTCTAAACTTAAAACTATTGCCTGAATTCAGCATACCTTCAATTCTAAGTAAAATGCTAGGACAGTATCAAAGAAGCATTTCACAACAGCTCTTCAAAATATCATGATGTTACAAAATTACTAGAGAGTAAATTCCAATCTAATTCATCGCTAGAATTTTTTCACATCAACATAGCCTCACTAACAAAGCATTGCAATGAATTAAATGCCCTGATTAAATTATTAGCATATAAATTCAAGGTTATAGGAATGAGAGTTTTGCTTAATACCAACACTCAAACAAATTATGCTGATTGAACTAGCAGATTATCACTTTATAGAGACAAGTACTCCTACTCATGCTGGTGGCACAAGGTTGTACATCATAAGTTCAATAATAAATGAAAGAAAAAGTCAAAGCGATCTTTGTCTACAAGTTGAACCCTTGTTTGAAACAACCTTTGTAGAGATCACACAATCAGGACAGGAAAACATTATATGCATTTGTGTTAATAAACATCCAGACTCCCAAAGTTTTATACCTTGTTCAAGAAATCAACCAAGTGGAATTACTCCAAGTTCACAAACATTAATAGATAACATATTAACAAACGAGAGTACGACTCTTAGAAGAATTAACTGCCATAAACTGGAAAGTCTTACTTGGTAACGAAAAGAATCCTAATAAATTAACTAAAATTCCGCTCGATAAACTCATAAAAAGCCTTGTCCAAAACTTAAAGACTGCACTTAAAACTGAAGCCATGGATTACAACGCCAATTCTTGAAATCTATGAAACTAAGGGTGAAATACTTCAAACAGTATATGCAAGGGAATAGCCAACAGCAAAAGATGGCAACTACAAGTACCACCGAAATTCTACTGTATGTATGACATATAAATAAGTAACATAGCATCACAATTATTTCCAGCAAAACCAGAACCATCAGTAAGGCTTGGAGATGGCAGTAAATCGATTGCAAATCTTTAATAACAGAAAAGTTATCCCCACAACACTAATCAGTCCAAATAACTGTGCCCTTAATAAGCCGACAGATATAGGCGATGCATTTAACGATTATTTTGCTTCTGCAGGCAAATCATGGACTAAATTCTGAAAATCCGAATTCACCCAATAGTTTTAGAAAGCACATGCCACCACATACCACAGACAGCCTATTCTTGGAACCAGCTGAGGTACAAGAGGTAATAAACATTAATAATCAAAGGCGCCTGGTCCCAACAGTATCCCATAACACGGTTCCGATATTGTTGGAATATATCACGTACATCTGGAAACGTCCGCACTTGACCGCAGGTCCGAAGGCAGACAATGCCTGAGCCTCGTTTTCGTGTCAGGCAGTCGAGGCTGCTGTATGAGCCAGCCATTGACAATAGTGGTTTGTAGAGAGAAGTTGTTTAGTCGAGATGGGAAGGCAAGAAAGCTTGCAGCGCGACGGTATTTTGCGTAGCGCTTCGACATGTGGATTATTTTCGCATTTTACTCTGAATTCACGTTGATTTTGGAGGAAATGGTGTCTTTTTTCGTTCATATCTTTGTAAAGAAAGATGGAAAGGGGATCGTTACCAAAGTGAAGAGGTTTATGGTAATCTTCCAGTTTAGGTCGCTATATTAATTCGGTAACTCCAGCAGCCGCCGACTGAGGTAGGAAGCAATTATGCGGGATATAATGATGCACTCCCGCCTACAGCAGCTGTCCCGCCATCTTCATTCTGCCTAATGCACGTAGCCCTGATCCATGTCCAAGTATTCAGTTGTACCACACCGGCCGCCTCAACCAGTTCGTTTTTTAAGATGGCTTTGAAGCGCTCGTCTGTAATGGACTTACGACTGATTTTGAAGCACCAGCAGTGAAGCCGAGGTAAGCTAGTTTTACTTGTTCATGATTTATTTCCTAAGATCAGATCATATTCTCACCGAGCGCAGCACATGAACTACGCTTCTCCATTTCTCTATTCTTAGATGCCCTTACTCCATTAAAATCTAGCCCTCTCCAATCACTGATGTTTTCTATCCAGCGCCTGCTTTGCCTTCCTCTGCTCCCACTGCCTGGTGTACACCCTTGCATACCGTCTTTTTCGAGGCATCGCTTCCTTTTTGCCGTGCAATTATAATGAGCAGGCGTTTTAGTTGTACAAAGTTTATGTATCTGTCCAGCTTTCCCATATTGTTGCTAGTGACTGATTTACGGAGCTTCCCATAGCCAGTCGTCTACGTATTTCTTTGGTGCAGCTACCATCTGCTGTAACGGTTGATCCCAAATACGCTTGTCCACTTGCTCCAGCTGTTCACCATCAACTGTTGTTCATGGGACTGCATGACTTTTTCCTGACACCATAACCTTTATTTTGTAGTTGCCTCTAGTTTATTGCCACCCATATGAACATGTTGGCCTATTCGTGCAGTTCATCCCCGATGTGTCAAACAGTTTTTCATTTATCAACATATCATAAGTTACTATATAGTGTACCACCAATTTGAAATCCTTTACCATTGCCACCTAAGGCTTCTCTCATTGCTTTTTCCGCACAAATATTTAGTGGATAGTGTGGCAGTTTGCCATCCTGTTTAACTCTATGTTTAACTTTAGGAATGATAAAACTCCTTGCCAAGATATTCCTGCAGTTCATTGTTGTTTATGATGTACACATTATGGAGAGGAAATCACTGTCATTGTCAAAAGCCTTTGTATAGTCAATGAGACAGAGGAACAATTGTTTTTTAAATTGTCTTGCCTCTTCTGTGAAAAATCGTTAATTGACAATTTCATCCCTGGCGCCTATCCCTGTACTGAAACCCACCTGCTCTTCCGCAACCTCATGCTCCATTGTACATAGTCTGAGACTATCATGATTTCTTTGCTCATCGTTTGATGAAAATGAGGCCCAGTTGAAAAAGCAAACACATCCTCCTCAATATCTCTCAGTTCTATCGTTAGCCTGGGGGACTGGCTATCCAAAGAACCAAACTCCATGCCTGGATGAATAGATACCATACAGCACCTGACGTTGCATTTGTTTTTCCTGCCGGCGCCTTGAAAGCCATGACACCTTTTTTATTTGCCATTTCGGTTGGGCAGCCAGATTGCTTTGATCTTATCCTGGAATTGCAGTATAGATTTAGTTCATCATTCCTACACAGGTACGCAGTTGTCTTCCTCTTCTATTGCAGTATCTCCATGGGTTTAATTTCACACGCGCTTGGATTGCGTGCCTCAATCTAATGTGCAGCTATCGACAAAAGCTAGCTATTTGCTTAGCTCATGCAAGTCTAATTGCAAACTTATTAAGGAGTCTTAGATTATTTAGTTTGCATATGCGTTATGTGTGTTGTTGACATCAATGTGGCTTTAAAATGAGTTTTCCAAAGTTTTGGCTCTGTTTTTTGACAGAGTACCTATAAAGTATGATTTAGTGTTGTAGGTATGGTTGCTGGTATCAAGTGCTTAGATGTTTTCCTTATTTAGGATGGATTGGAAGATTTTGTTCGAAAAGGGAAGAGTTTCTGCTTTGAAGGCCTTCACGGTGTAGTCCATTTCCCTTCCATCATGGAATAAAAACAAAATCATGAACAGTTCAAAATTTTTCTAAGCGCCTGTTTAGTATATTATATTCATCATAGTTGGACTTGCTACTTTGAAAGGTAACTTCCGTGACGTTAATCCTTAACGTTACTTTGAAAAGTATCTTCCGGTAATCCGTTACTTTTCTAAAGCCGTTACTTTAAAAAAAAAAAAGCAGTCCGTGAAACGTTAAGGAAGTCCGAATTTTACGGACTTATTTTAAACTGAACTGTTCAATTTGCTACTCTAACTGTAGCGAATGCGCTAAGCTGCACGCATATTTTTGCATGATGATTTTCAGGCCCGGTGATCTACCCTTTTTGACCACCAATGGGCAGCATATAAAATTCTCAAGATCTGCCATTCGATATGAAAAAGGACCCAATAAGTCTTGTTAGAACTGCTATTTTAGGTGACACGTAAAACTAGTTTTAATATAAAAAAAGTAAAATGTCAAAAATGGGTTTTACGCGTACAGGAGTAACTGCAACATTACCCTTTAGAATTACAGCGGTTTCAAATGTGGAATCAGGTTGTTGACATGTTCCCCCTTAAAATCTCATTTCCAGTGGAAAGGGATTGCTGTGTTGAACTTGATGGATAGGTTCATCAGAGCTGGCTTACCCAAGAATGTTACAGCGCTTAGGTCCATCTTCGGAGGGCCCCATCTAGCCATGCCACTAACAACGCTCTTCGTCTTGGCTTTCCGTATCCTGGCTGTGGAGGAAGAATCTTTGGGGAATGAATACGAAAACT
>QQSS02234112.1:0-10096 GCA_003687565.2 Craspedacusta sowerbii | reverse complement strand
TGTGTGTGTGTGTGCGTGTGTGTGTTTGTGTGCCGTGTGCCTATGTGTGTGTGCATAATTGTGTGCGTTTGCCTGTTGTGTGTGAGTGTGTGCTTTAAGATTGCTTAAGTTATGCGCGCAGACTTGGGGATACTAAAAGTCCCTCTCACCAAATACTGCTGTTCTGGTCCCGAGAATAGTCTGTTATTCGGTCTTGTCAGTTGCTTAGTAAGCTTGATTGACACCGGTTTAAAACAAACCGAGAAAATTTGCTAAATTTATTATGCTTTGATGGCGGCTTCTTCTCAAGTAGCTTAGGCGCTTTATACTATTTCTAGGTTCATATTTAGAAAGACTTACATATTTGTCTCTCTTGGTCACAGGCTATAGACCTCATGCGGAGTGCTGCCTCATTAGTCTTAAGCTGAGATTTAGTACTAAGTAACAATTAAGCCTATACAGTTTGATTTGAAGCACATGGTAAGCCGTATCTTTAACCATTGATTCAAAACACTATGAGCGATGCAGTGAAGTTGCTAGGCAAGGATTCTTTCGTAGTTGGAGAGGGCTTTTGTGGGGGAGGGGTGATGCCCAACGTCGTCAGGACTCTAACGGCTATAACTTCTCTGGTGACTTACTACTGCCTATGTCCACAGTAGAATATAGGTACACTGTTCTCTAAGTCTAGGAGTACACAACATGACGCTGGCACTTGTGTTTTTTTTTACCATTAGATATTAAATGTCTAGGCTTAATTTTACGTTTTAGTCTCCTTAAAATGCCCTTCTCTTGATCCAACTTCTCTACAGACGTTTGCTAGTAAATGTCTTCAAACAGTGCTCTCTTTGAAGTGGACCTGATAAGCAAGTCTATTTGAGAATGCCATATCGGATGATCACACAAAAATACTGCATAAAACTACAAGAACAAAGCAACAAACATTCCGGGACAAATCTTGTCCGCGTCTATATTCAAGGTTGCAGGGAGCCCGGGGCGAGTCAGGAGTTTAGAATGCATATCTCTGTCGCCATCGATCAAAAACTCTTGCAAAGTTCTTCGAGCGGCACCTGAAGGTCACCACAGTCCCAATCGGTTGTCTTGTTAATTTTGCGAGTCAGGTTGGCACATTAGCCTCGACATAGTTGACCGTCGTCGTAGTAAACCATAGTCGCGCCACCTGGCACCTTAAATATTTCCTTGTGGTCTTAGCGCCAAAATCACCAGCTCTCCACGTCTATAGAGAGATGATATCGACCTCTGATCTCTTAATTTTGACTACGTTAACTATGAACCAAAGATGCTTTGCTCAATTGTTGACTTTCTGTTCAATGGCAGCTTTTGCTTGCGTCATCTACCATTGGTTTTCTTCCCATATATTAGATCGCTATTCCGAGTGCTTTCAAACAGCCTGCCCTGATTTAAATATTCAGTTTCAAGCTGATTAAAGTGGTGACTAGCAGACGTAAACACGGTTTCAAATTTTATTGAGTAGAACAGCATTAGCTTTAAAAAGTTCGACGTCTGCTGCACGAGTGTCAGTGGTACTCTTAACTTACCATAAGTTCAGTTCTTCCACGCGGAATTCAATGAGTCATTCAGTCATTCGAATGACGTTTACAATTAAGGCTACTACCATGCGGAGCTTATATGCAGCCGGACAGCAAATGGAGAAAAGGGTACTAAAAATTGTGCTTATCAGACCAAATTTTAAGAGAGGAGCTAGGAAAATGATATTATTTGTTTTTGACAGCACTTGCTCCGAGTCGATGAGTTATAAATGTGGATTCGAATGTGAATTTTATCAGGTCATCTGAAGGTCATTTTTGCATCGTCATTCTAAACTGAAGTCGCGAAACATTCACATTGACATACTGGTGAACTGCTGAAGATTACTTATTGATCAGACAAATAGTGTAAAATACTCTTAATACTTCAGTGAGTAGCCTCCATTTGCAAACACCATTTATGATTATTTAAAAAACACTTACAAGATGAACGCAATGCGCGCGGGAGAAATAAATAACTTTACAAGGAACTGATCTTACTACGTGACAATCAATTAGTATCAATTACTTGTAAAATTATTTATTCCTGCCGCGCGCATTGCGTTTGTCGTGTAAGTGGTTTTTAAGTGTTCTATCTCTGAACGATTCGTGTATTCACGCCTATTCCGTATAAATATTTACGATTAGCATATCACTATGTTTTTACTGATACATATTGTGCTTCCGAAAGGCTAAACGAAACTTCATATAGATCCATGGTCTACCGATCTGTGACTTATAATAAAAAAGTATCGTCTCTTGTTCTCCGTAACTGAAGCTCCTGAGGTTAGGCTCTGGATTATTTCCGAAAGATATTTTGACGAACTGATAACACGGATGAAAACATGCAATATATTACGGTCAGATTATTTCCGAAAGCGTATCCAAAAGGAGAGGATTTGTTGTCATTATTGAAAGTCTGCTTTCTAACGATGTCGTCTCTACGAGAATATTTCCGAAAGATATTTTGACGAACTGATAACACGGATGAAAACATGCAATATTTTACTGTCCGTTAGTAAATTTATTGATTGTTGCTGTATTCACCGTAAGCGCTAAGCCTCAAAGCTGGAAAGGGTTTATTGGTATTGAGCTTTTGGTCGACCTGAATTCCACGTTTATACTTCGTTTCAGGCATGCGCACCCGATTCGACAAGCCTTGCAAAGCGTCTTTTCTTAGAATAAGGTCACCACAGCAAGGGAGGCACTATTCATAACTCCTTAGTTACGTCACCTCTATCTCTTCCTCCTTCTCCGGGTGATCTCTCGACACCAGGGCGCCATGTTCGCGGTATTTCTTCCAAGTCGAATAATCAGGGCGCTTCGAACTTTCTCACCTTGCTGATTCACCTGGCATCTAACTTGCTGAGCGGAATATTCATGGGAAAGTCGCGGGCAAATAAAAGTTTACTAATAGTTAAAGACACGCGCCAGGGGATGAGCTTTCAATTGGAATGCGCACGCTTGCACTTTGATGAAGGGAGAGACATAGCTTTGCGCACTTGAATAAACCGCGCAGGAAAGGCAAGATATTGGAAACAAGGCTTGTTAATTTTTGAGGCGACAGCAGATAAATGCATGGCATAGATGCACATGAGTTTTGCTTTATCATACAAGTGATCGAAACCAATGGCGTCACTGGGGGGTGCGGGGGTGCGGGCCGCACCGGGTGACACCATCATGACCTGACATTCTACAGTACAGGAGAACATGTGGAAAAAAACTATGGTGATTAGTGAAAGTCTAGAGGGGTGGCACCAAGAGTTTACCGCACCGTGTGACAACAACACTAGTGACGTCACTAATCGAAGCGAATGGGAGATGACGCGTTTTAGCTCTCCGCTGAAGGCAGAAGGGCCGCCAGCCACGGACAACGGCCGACGAGACTTTAAGTAAACTGATAAGCAATTTATCATTTTCTTGGTTCAGCGTTGATGAATAGAGGGAAAGCAGATTTCGTTTGCAGCACAAATTCCACGGATTGCTTCTCTAACTAACCACCCCCCCCCCCCCCCCGCTGGCGTCTTGCATACCAAGGCAAAGGGAGCACGAATTCAAAGGCATATCTATAGATCTTTATACCCTGATACATAAAAAAATTAAAAGCTTAGACAAAAAGAATGTCAACGGCGCGATTCAATAGTTACCAGCAACACAGAGGTCTGTATTATAATATAGTATAAAACATAGTATAATCTATATTATAATGCAGTATGTATTACGAAAGTATATAAATAGTCTATAGTATAGTACAGTAAAGTATATCATAGAATGTAGTAACATTATAGTGTTATATAACATGTAGTGAACATTGAGCATAATCGCGTAAAAAATTATGGTATAACATAACATAGTATAGCTTTGTGACCGTTTATGACTTTGCTTAAACATGGTGTACCATGATATTGTGACAAATGCATCATACAACATGATGCAGCACATTAAAACAGAAGAGGTACTTCGAGTCTTACGGTAATAATGCCACTCATACCCTGGCGTATCCGCTAGCCTGGAGTCGCTACGAGCGCTACGCTATACTCCTAAGCATGAACAGTATGCTAAGGCTTTGCAGGTCGTCATTTGCACAGAGGTTTGGGAACAGCTTTCTGGAAACCTCTTCGTATTCTTATGGAATACAAAACATATCATTCATGCATCATCAAAACGCTTTAAGTGAGTAACGTACTTGAAAAAAAAAAAAAAAGATCGAAGTAACTCAGTATCCACTGTCGATGCGTCTGGCAAATTACTCCACAAACTTGATCGCAAATTTGATTGGGTTAAGTTTCAAGCGTTCTGCTGGCAGAAGCGGCTGTTTGTGTCACGAGTGCATTATTACAGAATTTATTATAGTTTTGCAAATGATTACGTTGAATTTCAGTTAGAAATCCGCTGCTTCTGTAGGTTTGCTACGCTAACCGGACGTACGTTAAGGCGTCCTATGGAATCATATTCTCAGATTTCCTTAATTTACTTCGGTCAGTTCTTTGATACCGGGTTCACCTTACACCAACCACCTGAACATACGCACACAAGCACGCAGTAAACAAAAGATCGGGAAAATATGACGTTTTATGTCTTTAGAATGACTCTTTACAAAGAAGCATGCTAAGTGTCGACAGTCTAATAATAAATAAGTGCTCTAATTTTGCACGTCTTCCAAACAAGGCGTGATCTCGTCCAATTACTGCATAAGCGCATAATTACATAATAGCTATTTAAAATGTCAAATATCAAGCAAGAACTTCCGAACGCAAACCACCATCTGTGTACTGCACGTGTACATCGCGAAGCCAAAGAGAAATTTTATAAGCGACTTACAGCAGACCCTTTCCTAAAAACCTGCACCAAACTGCTGGTCCAACAAACTCGGAAGCACGGTGTCTACTCGCAATCGCAGTGCAGTGCTGCGGTCTACAGCCACCCACGAGCCGAACATGCAACCTATAAAACACACGGGCTAATTCACAGCATTAAGAAAAGTCGCTAGCTGAGTATCGTGGCAAAGCTCCCGCTGGTTCTAAGATCTACTTTCACACCACGCAAGATCTTCCCAGAACAAGCACGGGTATTGGTACTGTTCCTACGCAAAAATATCCGATCCACGCTGCTGATAAGACTGCAACATAAGCGCGGCGCGTAATCCGTGCCTTTAGGGGAAACCAGCGCGCAAAGAGTTAGTGCATTATTGATCTCAAAGAAACATATGGCGAGGAAAAAAACACAGTATTCTCTCAAAACCGTATAAATTGCATTAGCTAATCGGATAAGTAAGATTCCTGTCTCTAGAGCATTACCGTAGGTTTCAAGGTTGTAAACAACGATCTCTTCGTCAGGAATGCTAGATGGCATTATTACACAGCGCACGACCATATATGCAGTAGAGAACTTTTCAGGCAAAGCGCGCCATAAGGAAATTAGAGTTCTAACGCGGAGAATGTTACAAGCAACAGTCTCGGGAGCAATATGATGATAAATCCGAGTCGCTGAACGACAATACGGAGTGGCCACCATACCCTGTCTGCACTACAACTTCTACATTACGAATATATTAAAATATCATTTGAGGCAATCTCAAACCAGATCGACACTTTGTCATCCATACAAGGTGGCTATTGCTTGAAGCATGTAGCTTATGTGTAAGCCCTATCAGAATAATTACGCAGCATCGGTGCCCTTCGAGTACGAGATGAGACATCTCGCGAGCCGTGAGCAACGCTTCTAGCTATCAACCAAAAAGCGCTTTCGATGTCGATCGGTAACATCTGTCTACATAGCTACAAACGACAGCGGGTGAAAAACAAAAATAGGAAACAACAACCACGAAAATAACAAGTACCATTAATCGAAATCCGACCAACGCAAGAACTAAAAATAGGACTAACATGCCGAATCACAGATTGCGCCGGGGCATGTGCTTGTAACGAGCACGTCGAGCAACTGGAATATCTCAGCCATAAACGACGATGCGGATCATACGAACCGCGACCGTCCAACAAGGAGCCTACAGTAACGGAGTGAGATCCGCCCTTTGCCTTAGGCAGGACGGTGGCACTCCAAAAAAATGTGCAGCACGAAAGCGAGCCTCCGAAGAAACTCAGAAAATACATGTCATCGTCAAACACAATATACCAATGAACACCCAAGTTAACTATTTCCTATCTTACAGGTTTTAAAGGCGTGGGAAAAAAATTCCAGCCGTTTGAGCACGGAGCACAAAGCACGCACGTGGCACTTCACCGTAGTAAAGCCACCACCAGTTCATCCCACAAATCGTCCGTCAACAAACTGCTCACGATATTTTGAGTACAACAGCGGTTTTGCAGGGAGCAATAAATAAGGGCAAACGCCACATCAGAAAGGATTTATACGCACTCCAGTGCCGAGTGGCGAGAAGGCGTTTACACGAGCCCACATCAGCGCATCACTCATACGCAAGGCTGATAATCCATCCTCCAAGAAGTACACTGGACCCTACACGCAATACAAAGTTTATCTCCATAAAATCGCACATCGATCCACGTCAAGAACAATATTCATTTGTATTACTCACAATCTGTTCATCCGACTGTCCATCGTACGCATGTCTGTCGGTCCGTCAGTCTGTTTGACTTCATCAGTTGTTTTTTTTTCGACCTTCTGGAATTCTTTTCTTCCGTCTGTACATCTATCGCTTTGTCTGGTTGGATTTTATTTGTCTGCCTGTTTCTCTTTTTTTTTTCGGTATCTCACTAGATCTCTTTTTCAGCATAACATAAACAAGTTTCTTTGATCTATTTAACACGCATCCTGTCTGCCAAAACAGCTGAGAATTCAAACCGCGAATAACAAAAGAATTAGACTATATACCTTGATTTTCCGTCCAGAGAAAAAATCTGCACGAGCAGCAGAATGGCTCGGCAAATATTGGCCGTGTAAAATATATTCACCAACTAAATCGTCATCAAGCTCAACGCCTGAAATCAGTCAGGAAAAGATCGGGACCAACGGGAGATCCTCAAAACCGCGGGCACAAACAAAATGAAAAACTTGTCATCGTAGGCCTGATTGTATGATAGATCGTGAGCGAATTCCAGTCAACCAAGAAACACCAAATAAACAGCGGCGAAATCGGAATTTATTAGGGAGCCGATAGCACGAAGCAAGCACGCGCTTACAGGCAGTTGATGACCAGTTGAGAACAATACAAGGCCATTCGGTAGCTACCTCCCAGAAACCCCATACAGAACCTTAAATTTAAACACACATAAGCTTGTACCGCATTTCAAAAGGATCTTCTCATACACAGCTTCCTGATCTTTAGTCGGTTTAACAGTTATAGCGGGCTTCTTTTCTCTATGCGTGGCAGGGAAGACCAGAAGCGTATTCGTTAACACAAGGCAACAGGCTAAACCGCACAAATCCAAACACGACAGAATGTTTATCTGGTAGCATAGAAGATAGCCGTAAGCCCTCACCATCTTGAACTCCTCCACATCCAGACAAACAACGCAAGTTCTAAGTGCTCGCTACTCCGATGGAAGTTTAGAGCTTCTTACTTATAAAATTTAGGGAAAAAAACGAGAAACATCACAGCAATGAAACAGCACAACGAGTTTCAGTTACCTGTTATAAAGAAAGTGAGCGAGCCACGCTTCGCACTCAGCATGGACCGTGATGGACTCGAGTGCAAGGTCCAATTTTTCTTCGCTAAAAAGTTTGCTAAACAAACGAAAGGCAAGTTGAATGAGAGCGAGAATCCAACCGAGGAGAACACTCTAAATACACTAAATTGTACGAACAGCCTAAATAAATGATTAATCAGATCCAAAATTTAGTGATGCCAAGTGGACATATACTGTAGGTACAGTACTGTAGCAAGAAGCTATATATACAAGAATGACCGGTTGCTCACCTAGCCAACGAGAACAGGTGCGGGACAATAGTATTGTAATGCAAACGGATGGCACGCAGAGCCCCGACATAAGCAGATAGCCCGAGTAGTTCCAATCTCCTGTAACATCAACAAACAATACAGATATGAGGAAAGACCGTGGTGCCAACGAGGCGAAAAAAAAAACAGGTACCACGAGTGGAGAAATCTACTTGCGTATAAGATGTACGACCGAATTCAAAATTGCGACGCTTAAAGTTCTAGATAAACAATTTTATAAAATCCCGGAAGGTACTCTGAAATCAGGTAAAAAGTGTAGTTTGAAACTTAAAATTAGCAAATGTAATTTCCGAAACGAGGTACCTCAGTAAACTTAGCAAGTACCTCAAGTCTGCAATATACGACATCTGAAAAATACGAGAGCTATTAACAAACCTCGAAGATCTCGTATGCAGCATTTTTTCAGGCTTGACGAAGGCCAGCAATTGGATTATGGGAAGTATCTCGTCCAGTGTCCACGTTCCAGCGCTCATCAAACCTGATCGCAAACATGTGACAAGAACGCTACAAACTTCCCGCACAATATCTCTGGCATCTACCTACGTCCAAAATGTGCCTAGTGCACAGAAGCAAGTCAAATATCCGAGCATGGTTAGAAGAGAATAGCTTACAATAGCAATCTACAATGCCATGCAAAATTGCAGATTCAACCTAGAATCTCCGCTCATCATTATCAACTTTTCATATTTCCAGAGCATTGTTCGGAAAACGATTCATAGGAGCATGAACCAAGTGCAGCTCAGAGAATATATGAATATCCAAAACTCAACTACTTTATTCTTCCTTGCCGTAAGGTATATGACGCATGAGACGAGAGGGTAAAACGTTTACATACTCTTAATATGCTTCAACCCCACTATCAACGCCTGATCAGATTCGGTCGATAGAATCCAGTGCTTCAGGGCCCCGAATACGTCATCCTGCGCTATGCATCCTCGCGCAAGCTCAGCGTGCTTGCCCTGTGGTGGAAAACCAGCCTAGACGAACGGAAAGCGAGTGTCCTAGCAATGCGGGGCACGGGTCACCGCTTTGGGCTGGGTAGAGCCCGAGAGAATACCGCAAAACACCTGAAGCCGTAAAAGCTTTCAGTTCATACTGCAGCAACAGCTGTAAAGTAACTCGCAACGTTGCGCATCGCCGTTTGCGATGCTCGAATAACTTAACGCTACTGGTTATTACGAGAAAACCCAAGCAAGCAAGATATGTCAAGGCAAAAGTTCTTAATGGCATAAGAGTGCGTTACAAGATTTCGAGACTGCCATTTGCGATGCTCGAATAACTTCCAAATGCTGCTAGTCATCACAAGAAAACCGAAAGCGTCTAGGTCTCTCAAGGCAAAAATACGTAGTGGCATGAGAATGTAATACAAGATTTCAGGACTGCCGGGTACATTCGGAAACCAAGCAGGGTACAAGGTTTAATATGCGACTGATCCCTCGACTGAAGAACTAATAGGGTAGTAGAGTGCTTAAATGCTTATTCTTATGCGTGCGAGAAAAGTCGATTTAAGCTTCAGAAGAAACGAGCATTTTGAATCTGGTTTTTCAGCAGGACGCTATGACAAGAACTTGTGAAGCAATCGGCGGTATGATAATATCAATTGACGTATACACCTGAAGTTCCTCGTCACCATAGATATCTGAAATCTAATTTAAAAAAACGCGTCATAGGAATATCCGTTTACCGGGCTGCACAAAGCGGCTTACAAGGGCCCATTATTCGCTATCATTAGCGCTGCATACCAAAGTCCATGGCGTAAAGGATTTGAGATATCGGACTACGACTGCTCATAACGACGTTATCTCATCACACGTGCAGCAAACAATTCGCATTTGCTATCCAGGAAATCAACAAAACAAGAGGCGAGAAACCTGCAGAAATAAGCTATTTGTGTCCTCAGCACTGCCTACGTAGGTAGCGCAAAGTTTGCAGAGAGCCATCTCGGGATTAGGCAAGCTCTTCAATAGGGCGATACCCTCTGTCCTAGAGGGAAAAAAATTCAATAATATATTATCCATATTATCCTTACATTCAGAAAGCAAATAAATCCAGTGAACTCCTACAGATATACATACATACATACATACATACATACATACATACATACATACATACATACATACATACATACATACATACA
>QQSS02234101.1:0-10096 GCA_003687565.2 Craspedacusta sowerbii | reverse complement strand
TTATTATTATTATTATTATTATTATTATTATTATTATTATTATTATTATTGCTATTATTATTATTATTATTATTATTTGTTTTTTATTTTGTTTTATTATTATTATTATTATTTTACGTGTTTACGCTAGTTGCTGACATCTGATATTAGGAAATGATTAGCAAGAGTGCACTTTGTGCTTTTATGCTAGCCTTTGTGGTTTGCAACTACTGCGGAAAGGATTTCCTTTCTCTCGGTCGCCATGCTTGGAGAATCTCATCTAAACTGAGAAAAAAATCAACCGATAACCGACCCTGGCCTTAATGGAGATGAGCGGAACAATGGCTACCACGTTCACCCGTTGCAATTTGTTAAAGATGCAGAAAATACTTCTTGCACGCGCAGTAAAAAGTGTAATAGCTTGAGAAGTCTAATCTAAAGGTCTCATCGGAGAAGCTGCCGGCATGTTCGAACGTTGGATTCGATCAATTGCAATACTGCTTCGAACGACAGCAGTTCTGAAGCGCACCAGAATGCAAATGGTGAGTGCTCGGCCGATGACGTGGAGAATGCAATTGCGAAATCCCCTGTATGAAGGCAGGGATTTAGCTCCCTCGCTCGCAAAAAGACTGGGATACGGCAAACTTTTACTTCCATGCTACCTTGTCTATCGACCATAAGACAATTCACGATCTCAGCGCATCCGTCCGTGTATTTAACGATGCCGTCTGCAACTACTTTGCCAGTAACTATGGTCTCAAAAAAATGAAATCACGGTTGATGCCAAACTCAGAGAAAAGTACGCGCAACACTCAAAATCGCAGCTCAAAAAATCGCGTAAACATCTGAAGCACAACACGAAAAGCAGCTGAGATACGATGCGAATGTTTTTCGATCCAAAGTTAGCAAAAAACAAAGATCGACGCCTCGAGATTTGATCACAACGTAGAGGTAAGAAAAATCGTTTGGTCTTACTGCAAGCGCTTTGTGGAAATAAAATCATGGTAACTCCAAGCTTTAATTCGACAACTTGCATCGAAATTTTCTCCAAGATGTTTAAAAGAGTAAAAATGAATACAAAATTTACTATACCTCTCTGGATACCAGAATGAATTGTCCGACTAGCAGTCTCAACTGCGCCAAACTAACCTATGCTGAAATAAGCAAAATAATTCGCCGTATGAAATCGTCGAGCAGACCATGTCTACCAGTAACAACCTTAAAGCGCTGTTCGTACCTGCGCACTTACGTAACTGCACTCATCGGTGAATCATGGAGGAAAAGAACCATTCCTATGAAAAAGGGAGCTACCATTCTTATTTACAAAGCAGGTGCAACAGATAACCCTGCAAACTTTCGGCCAATTGCTCTTCAGCATGTCTGCCTGAAAATCTTAACGTAGCTTACAAGGCACAGGATATACCAGTTCCTAGTTCAAAACGGTTACACAGAGCAAGACATCCAGAAAGGCTTTGTTCCTGGATTAAGCGGCGCTTTTGAACACACCGCCAACTTGAGTTACATCATCAACCAGGCGCACCTCAAGCAGCGTAGCCTCACTGTTACCCTGCTAGATCTTAATAATGCGTTCGGAGAGGTGCATCACAACTTAATAAGATGTGTGCTACAATATCATCATGTTCCCTCTGAAATTTAACTATTAGTAGGAAGCTCATGCAACTGGGATAAGAAAAGTCGGCGCTTGTTCGAAACAAATTGAACCAAAGGAGTGAGCAGTATTTAAAATTGGCACATATATAACTTTCGACGAGGACTTTCTTGGATGTTAAAGTAGGGTTTGATTTTAGTCGGATGAGATCATTTAACTGAGCAACGGCTCTCTTGCGTATGTCGCTTTTGTTCTCGTCAAAGGTCGATTTGGGTCCCTTACAGTGTTACGCAGTTGGGCGAAAAAATATCTCTGTCTTTTATGCATATGTTATTTCCCGCTGTATTGGCTTTGTTCTTGGTCAAAAGCAATTCGTCAAATTTTTCAGGATTTGGAATCATATCATTGGAGTCAAGCTAGTCAACTGCAATTGTTGACTCTTTTTCCAGCAGCTTTACCTAATTAGGAATGCTACATGTATGTGCAGTCAGTGCAACTTTGCTTCCAAAACAAAGCAGAACCTCCACAGGGATACCATCTAAACCAGACGCCTAGCCGGTATTCATGTTCATCATAGCCGATTGAACCTCTTGCATATCTGGTATGTCCATTATGTCCTGACACACATCAAGCTGAGGAAGAACATTAGCGACCTTGACATCAACGATGGAAAGATTGAAGAGCAGCTCAGAAAGAGTATCTAAGGACCTAAAAAGCATTGCTGAAAAAATGCCTAAAGACTGACTTTTGTCGTTCTTATTCCACAACACCTAAAAGCGTGATTTCCCAGGAGGCACAAAATGATTTTTCTTTAACTACGTGAAGTATTTAAAGAAGCCTTATGTTACAGAACTTTCGAGGAAATCGACCAGAGTAGCTATATACAGCTACATGAGCAAAGTTAGTTCTGCCTGATGGTTGAAAAGTTAGTTCTCCCTGACGCATGGTATTGTCTTTTATAACCCGTATGAACCACATTTGTCGTTAAGTATGACAGAAGGTACTGAAGTTTAGCGCTCGAGGGGCATTAGGGTGGAGGCTCCTCTACTCTTACTAACTTTGCTAAAATTAGCCCTTCCCAGTTTCTGCTTATTTGAATAGTTGCTAGTTGATTCTGTTTAGGCTTTTTGTGAAAAGCGATAATTGTCTTGTCTGGTATTGGCTAGTAACACGCAGCTCATGCATCTGATTAGCTTTCCTTGGTAACCATTATCATTAATGTAACCTAACTCGCTATTGAGGGATTGTAGTAACAGCTGTTCAGTCTTGCGTGGTCGACAGAATATTACATTCCATGACAGCTCTAATGCAAAATAATTTCTGCTGTATTTCGTTCCGTATCAGAGGCTCTTATCTAAGCACGACATATCAAATGCATCTCCGTCCGGGTTCGTGTACGAACATTCTTCTATGAGAAAATAAAACTAAAAATTGGATTTCCCTAGAGCTGTTCGGCTTGCCTGCCGTGTTGAAGGATGCGAATGTTGACAATCGTGACAAAATTTGGACCTAATCCTCGTATGGGAATCAAGCAAAATAAAAATCATGAAACCCAAAGATGCTCGCAGAGTTAAGTACCGCGTCTCTGCAGACGACGCATTCAAACACACGAACCACATTTAAGAAACCCTTTTCCGACGGCCTTGCTTTAGGGTGGTCGAATCGCAAAAATTTCTTTCTCCGCCTGCAAGGCATAAATTTTGCTACTTTATAACAAGTCAGATTTTCCTTGACTGTAATGCACGTCTGTAAAGTGGATGCAGACACCAATGGCTGCGAGGAATCTTAGAAATGCAATTTGGAACCAGGCGGCACAGAAAACACTAATAAAATTTAACTAGGAAAAATCAAAACTTCTAGCCCTTCCATATAAACTAAGTTGTACGATAAATCTCAACAATCATGTAGCAAAAACTTCTACTTAAGTTTCCCATGATGCAATCAGAAAAGCAAATGCAAATAATGGCAAGTGAGCAGTATAGGCTAACGGCAGATAAGAGAAGTATTAATCCCATTGTTTCTTCTTCAAAAGCGAATTCGGGAATCCATTTAATTGAAGCACAATACATATTTTTATGCATTTACTATGCAAATGCTTTTGAAAGATAAAATATGTATATGCGTTTATAACTTTACTCAATATATGATGGTAAAGGTTGGCGATGAATGCAAATCTCCCGTGGTATGAAAAAGCCAGGACAAATCCAAAAGTGGTTCCAACCTGAAAGTGTTGTGTGTTATAATCAATAGAAATAGAGAAACACAGATTCAGAAAATCCTCATGAGCCTGAAGTTGTGGAATGAATGGCAAGGATATGGGAAACGCCTTTTCGCGCTGGGCAAAGGCGAAGTGCGATGGCGCGTCATCACCGTGTCGTAATAACTATGGCCTCCAATTATAAGGATAGGCAATTTGGGCAGAATAACGTGAGGTCGCTAAAACCCATGGCTTCCAAACCCATTGAAGAGCAATTCGATCGACGAGTTTGAGCTTCAGAAAATGTGAATTCAGTTTTGGGTACTAATAAATAATACTATTCTAATACTGTTCAAATAGTTTTATCCTATTTAAAGCACTAATAAAATAATCTATCCCACCGACAGCAAGCAAAGCCAATAGCCTTTGATTAATAAGCTTCTATTTATTACTTGTTAAATTGTATAGTTTGTAAAAGATAACTATACAAAAAGGAATTAACAGACCAACTGCCACTGACGCTGCAATCAGCAAACGGAAGAATCCGTCGACAATACAATTCCTAGCAAAGCGAAACCGTGCTGACGATACACACTAAAAGTTAAAGCATTTCAATCATTGCGTCTGTGTCTGCTCAGGATGCACATGGGAAGACATAAGCGCATTGATGATCTATAGGAGGAAATTTGTGATAAGCTTGGAAAGGATGGTTCCCTTATGTGCAAACCACATTAGACATATGCATTTCTTCTAGCAAGACCTTAATAAGAATGACTGCTAATTGCTTTCAAGACAGTTTTGTAATGGTTAGGAGAAAAGTAGCTCCGGTACGTGTGAGCGTAAAGGCAAACATTCATTTTATCAGATTGTGTAGATTATTAGTCAAATGCTTGCACAGTTCGGTACAGAATAGTTGGACAAGGTGACAGAAGACAAGGTAATTCGCACCTGTACTAATCATGGCGCCAATGCTGTGAAGGCTTTAATGAGATAGAAAGACGATCGTCAAGTGCACCAGTCGAGAGGCTCTTTAGCAGTGGAGCATTCGTACGAACTGCCAAGGGACATTACGGATCTAATAAAACTTTGGAAAAGTTGTAACGTCATCAAGAAGGACCAAGCACTAATCGTAAATTGTCGGACTGTCGTCAGTTGAGGATGGCAGGTGCATTATAGATTTCTAATGTTTTGGCGTAGAATACTGATGCACTGACTCGCTGTCATTTATTTCCTAGAAACGGTAACTTTGTACCTACCAAATCGCTTGAAGTCTTAAAAAATCGTTACTTTAACTTGTCTGATCCGAAACGGTCATATGACATTTTCATGTTTCCCTAGGCTGGTTTCGTGCGCGACTAGTTGAAGCCGTTGCTAAATTGTTATGTGGTATTTGACATAGTTGCTGACTATTTAATATTTAAATAATATTAAAATAGTTTTTAGAAGGACGTATTTAGTGATCTACTTAAATACTCTCATGGGCTATATGAACCAGCGCTGTTTGAATTTCTTTGTGAGAAACTTCAATGAAATTTGGCCTTTAGTCTTTGGAATATTGAAAGTTGCCTATGTTTAGTAAGTCACGACGGTGCGACCTAGGATCCACTCTGTCTCCCAAGCGCGTGTGAGCAACTGGAAGGCTAATTTTATGCGAGACAGCTGTATCCAAGCGTAACCTTGCAATCGGAAGGATCAAGTCCCTAGAAATGGCGTATGTGTATATCTTTCTTCTTTCTTAAGTTTAATTTTTGGTGTACTGTAGAATCCTGAAGTTTATTAAGTACGGTTTGCAGTTGTGCTGTGCGACATTGCCTTAAACCTGAGCTATGCTATAACTTTGCATTCAAATTTTACGTTTGTTTATGGTTGGGCTAGGAAGTTATAAAACTTTAAAAATGGGCTTGTCATGGCGTTTATATTTGTCATATTTCATATTGAATGCATAAACTGTTGGAGCAGCAACTGCATGATGTGGCAGTTTGTTCCGAATGGCCGATTAAATACCTCTTTGCCAAACAAAGAACTTCCGAAGAACTTACGTCTTGTCTTGACCTTCGCTGAAACAATTTAAAATTATAACCTCTCAGTTCATGATCTGAACTAGCAAACTGGAAGAGTTCTGTGCAGTCGATGTTATCTATTTTGGTAATCATTTTGTTTGCCTTTATCAGAGAATAGTCGTTTTACAAGCTCCATCATAGACATTGCCCTGGATGCTGCTGCTTAACACTGAGATGAGGGCTTAAAATATTTTCAGCTAGTGCTCCGAGGTCTCTTCCTCCTATTATCTCTGCATGTACATTATTAGCAGATTTGTTGCTCAACTAATATTGTTTTTTGTGTTTTCTCTAATTTACGTTCCTCTAGACGTACCTTGATTAACTCCAAGTGCGTCTTGTCCATCAATTTGTTGGTATCAGGCAAAAATTCTCTTATCATATTCACTTTAAGTGACGCTCCACAGCTTAGTGACAGCTTCAAATGTTAGGATGCTGGATTTTATCGACACTTGAAGATCATTGTCAAAATGAGAATGAGGGGAGGGCCCATCACAGTTCCCTGCGGAAGTACCTAGAGAGTTCTTTGTGAGAGATTGAACTTAGCACACATCCAAGCTTTGCAGCCTGTTGTTGGGCTGTACTGTCTTGCTATTTTCGTTGGATATTTAATTCATTTCCTTTGTGCGTTGTAATAGCTTCACAGGGACAAGGCGCAAAACTGAGAACTGCATCAAATGTCTCATCATTATGCCCTACTTGAGACTGGTGCCAAGTTTTGATCTTTCTCATGGTTATGTGTCATTAGTCATAGTTGTGTCATTACTGGCAATCTTAAAAATTTTAATAAGCTATAGTTACTCAGTCGATTGAGATTGGGTAAATATTCTAGAGCTTTTGAGTAAGTAGTCTCCCGTTTCCAAGGCACAAGGTCTTGGTCTCAAGTGACAGCATTTTTCCTGTATTCATTTAACCTTTGTTATTTCTGCGCATGCCCAATAGTAGAAATCCTTTGAAACCCTAATATTTGCCCAGAAATCACAATAACAACAGTTGGATCTATTGCAGGTTGCATCATGCTCTGCTTTTAAACAATTTGCATGTGGTTGCCTTTGTCCGCCATGTTAGGTGATAATGTGGAATGTTTAAATGCCTGCCAGCTGACAAATCAGGCTGTGATGCTTATCCAAATGTGATGAGATCTACATTAAGGTATTCAACACCAATGTGGTTTGTGCTTGAGCTTGTAGTATGCCTGAATATTAGTACTTCAATTGGTTATCACCTAAATACCAGAGATTCGGTACTGCGTGCCATTTGAAATCTCCTGAGATCAACACAAAATTTTTCTCAAGTCATTATTTTGTTGGGAGATTTTGAAAGAGGTGGCTATCCCAGTGATCATAATCGTTTCCATTACTAGTATCAGCTGAAGAAACCTGTTTGATTTACTTAAAGCTATTTTCAGTACTTATTACTTGTATTTAGTCATAGTGAACTGAAATTCGAGTCAGTCTTAGTGCATAAATTGTAGACATTCATGCAATCTGTTAACTTGCTTTATAAGGCTTGGGACTAAACAGTAAAGGAAAATGTTTTCCTTTTTACTAATTGAAGTTTTTATCTTAGCAGAAGTTTAATGTGGCTGCTTTTGGCCTACTGAAACCTTACATCTATTTGCAATCTAAGCATGATTGCTGAGCATTGTTGTCATTCCTTAAAGGCTCAATTAAATAGTAAGCTGTTTCTATTGTATTTGTAATTTTAGATTGGACCTGAGGCTTGCTCCATTTAGCATTAATACTGTGCTTTGTATAAATTAATAAATAAAGGGGTGGTTCTCCACCTTATGCATCTTTGGGCCATGTTAGGCTTACGGTGCTCTTCGACGACGGTTTAAAAGAAGTTCAAACTCGGGTACCTTACGCAACCTTTTTTTTAAGCCTGTTGAAATATTGTTTCAGTGCGCAGTGGGAAACTGATTTGGTCATTCAGTATTTTGAATTCTGGGCTGACCTTTTTTTTAGGAACTTAACGGTCAAGCCAAAGAGCGAAATGACTTCGGAAGAGCTAAAGCAGCGCGAGGAAGAGGAGTTTAAGACTGGCCCCTTGTCCGTATTGATGCAGTCCGTCAAGAACAACACGCAAGTGCTAATCAATTGCCGCAATAACCGCAAGCTGCTTGGTAGGGTAAAGGCCTTTGATAGACACTGCAACATGGTGCTAGAAAATGTCAAGGAGATGTGGTACGAAATACCGAAAACCGGTAAAGGAAAGAAAGCCAAGCCCATTAACAAGGATAGATACATAGCGAAAATGTTTTTGCGAGGGGACTCTGTTATTCTTGTCTTGAGGAATCCGATTGCAACGGCAAAGGCGCAATAGTCTCGTTCGTTCGGGACTGTTTTTAAAGCTGCGACTTTTTGAACACATTCCGGCATTCACTATCGCTATGTTAGTTTATGCGTCGACATGCATTTACTGGTCAGCTCTAGCGGCACTGTGATTTTTTTTTTGCGCCAAATAGCTTCTGGAGGCAGAATTCAATTGAAGAACCACTTTGTTTTGAGGTTCCCGCAGGATGTCGCGCGATTGGATCTCCGGCAAGCAGAATACTATGAATAATAGTTCCTGCGACTTTGACTGGTACTTATAAAAATTACCTGGTTTGTATGTTTTGGTGGTCTAGCAATTTCGATTGCGGGACATGTAAACAACTCGAGATGTGCGTGAACTAAAACCTGCAGTGAAAAGCTGCTCAGATGAGCCTCATTTGATATTAGTCAACTTATGGTTCTCTTTAAGTTACACTAGCATGTTGTTTGCGAAGTAAGTTCTGATGCTTGTAATTGTTTTGTCTCTACTGGCCCATCATTGCAACATTGTGATCTTAGGTAAGTGCGTAAGCAAGATTATATTTACAAGGAAATGTCGTGCGCTGGCAAAGCTGATAAAGTATTTGCGTACGTCCTATACGTCTATCGGAATAGTTGTGGCCTGTGGTGCCGTGATCAATCAAGAAAGCACAAATTCTCGTCTTCCTCTTGGTGTCTTCCACTTCTGGTTTGTTCTGCATCCTTTACCTTAAAGAAGCACATGTGGGTAGCAACTGAGGAAGTCTTTCTTTTTGAGGATTTTATGCGACGACGTTTATCACACATTATGCGGGAGTACTTCAAATGCTGAGGAGGACAAGGACTTTCTTTTGGCCATGGGTTGGGTTTTATCGCTGGCTTTTAAGGTTCCCTTTTAGCCCTACTACTGTTTTTAATTGACATAAAACGTTTTAGACGTAGCCTCTCATCTAGCATCGCCCAACATGTCGCGTATAATACAGTAATAGTTAGTGGCAGTCAATCCCTTGAAGATATATTGTTGCAGACACGAAACAAACGATTAAAAACGATGTTGACATAATTGAAAATGAAAATTAAAGATGTCGAGCTGAATCAAATAATAAAATTCTATAGTCAAGCCCTACGACCTTTATATTATAAATTAATCAAATCAACCTAGAGGCGAAATTCATTCTGCATGCGCCCTTCCACCTTCTCAAAGGCAAATTTAGGATTCAGGTCTCTCGCTAACCAATAAAGTCCTAGCCGATTCTCATTTAGCTTTACCACTTTATTCTAACGTTCAAGTGTCTTTGACATTAAATCAACGAACGTGCTAACATGTTTCTTCTTTTGACTGCATCCGCGCGACGTACCGAAAATGTTACATCGTTTTTTGTCCAGTACTATTTCCTTAATCATTTTTATGTCACATCTACTAGTCACTCCGAATCTGCTGCTATATTTTCAATCTCTGTATCCGTTCCCCTAACTCATCGTTTCGGATGGGGGAACTAAATAAAGGATGTTGAGAAGGAGGTGGTATGACATGTCCTCCGGCAATGAGTTTTGCATGCGATGTGATATTTAGAAAGGGGATGATGACGTCGTTCACCAACCAGTACAAACAGGAAGAGAGAGGCATAAAGACTTCGAAGACTATATTTAAAAAGATTTTAGCGGCTACTCAAACGTTGCACAACGTTGTCGCTAGCATTTACAACCAGTCACAAAATATCATGGCGGACCACTACATTGGTTGGAGACCGCCATAGGCTTAGCCTTAAGGCTATCGCTTAAATCTGGAAATCGATCTGAAGGAACATACATATTTTTTGCTTAGGTTCTTGGGTGTCTCAGTGAACGTCTGTTTTGCTGCTGTGGAAGGACTTCTACTACAGCTACTACTTCTACTACTACTACTACTACTACTACTACTACTACTACTACTACTACTACTACAACTACTACTACTACT
>QQSS02234090.1:0-10096 GCA_003687565.2 Craspedacusta sowerbii | reverse complement strand
CGGTTTCGGCCGAAAGGCACTTATGAACTTTCGGCGTGGTTTCGTTTTCGGCCGAAAGTAAAAATTCACTTTCGGTCAGACTCTAGTCTCCACCTGTGGTTTCCTTCCTGGCGGCTGCGGAAAATCAATTTCGGTGGTGGTAGCACTGGAGGCTGACGAGTCACTTGAAGCAATGGACTTCGCAATTGCATCGAATGCAAGTTATACGCAAAACTTCAACTAGAGGAATTATGAGCGAACTGGTGAAGCCAGTACCTGAACTGGTTTCACGAGCACATTCCTCAAGGGGCGCTAAAAGTGACACGGCATTTTCAGCAGTTGCCCACTAATGGGCATTTGAAGATGGAGCAATGACATCAACATCAGAACAGTACAGACTGAGCGCACGACGGTGTTCACACAGACGAGGTAACATATAAAAGGTGGAATTCCATCGAGTACTGACATCTTGTATCAGCTGGTGCTATGGGAAACCAAAATGCTCGCAGCAGACGATTGTTTAAAATGGCCCACCAATTTTCTGCTGATACCCAGTATATCACATACTGCACGCTGACTGAACCAGCCATTGTGAATATAAAGTTGAATGGTATGTGCAAAGCATCCGAGACTTGGTACGCCTGCGACTCGAAAATACTTGGCATTGTTCGCAGCGTTATCACGTAGCACTACGTGGCATCGATTCTGATCGATGGTGCACTTCTTCCGCATACTTTGGAAGGCGGACATTAATTCTTCAGTGGTATGATGCCAATCAAATGGCAGACAATCAAGCACATAACTCATGTTTTCAAGTTCCACTGGTTAGCCAGTGAGCAGTTCAGCCCAAATATGACTGTACCGTATTCCCTGCTGTCCAAGTGTCTGATATACATGACACGAACCAGTTATTAGCCGGATTAAGCAGGTCTGTCAGAGCAGCGCACACTTCATCAAACATCTGGGGAATCATTCGTTCTGCAAAATACTTTCTAGAAGGCAGAGAGTAGCGTTTTTCCACGACTTTGAGCATGTCAGTGAAGCCTTTTTTCTCCACGATTTGAATGGGCTCCATGCCCATCAAAAACATTTTGGCAATAGCCCAATGGCACGCACTGCCCAATGGATTCGCACTGCCGAACTGCTGTTTATGTCCCAGACTTTTGCTCGCTCCAGTGTGTCCGCCAGCGATTGCTGCAACAGAGACTTCTGTGCAATTGTCTCAGACCCTGTGGCAGGTTCCGCAGGATTTAACCGCTTAGACTCGGATGCCGACACAGACTCTTCTACGCATTTTCGCATTACATCGTACTGTTGCCGGTGCTTCGAGCGTAGGTGAGTCAGCATAGAAGAAATCGAAAACGCTTTCGCTTTACCACGTGATACGACACTGTCGCACAAACCACACTGACACTTCGAAGCATTGTCTGGTTTTACAGTAAAATAGTTCCACACTAGGCTTGATTTCTTGTCCGTCATTGCTTGGCAAGAAGCTATCACTAAACCTACCAGTTACTCAGTGCCAACTTAATCTAGGTGGGACCACTCATTGCTGAGGAAACGCACTTCTTCAATGCCACTGGAATCAAGTGGTCAGTTTGGCAATAAAAACAAGTATTGGTGCACAAAAGCAATTAAACTGTGTCTTACAATCCATTGCCTCATTTAGAACCTCATTTACAGTAACTGCTTATTTAACATTAGTCAAGAACTTATTTCCATTAGTCCTTAGTCATCAGACATTAGTCATTAGCCTATTTAACATTAGTCAAGAGATGTTAGTGGTTTATAGCAATCCCTAATTTCAATAATTTTGAACGTGTCCTATACCGAATGCCATTATCTATATGCTAGAAAATTCCCTGGCGGACTACGGAGCGCTTTTGAATGAAGAAGGGCTGGAAATTCAGCTATCAGCTCCAAGGCGTAGTCTATAAATGAGAGAACATTACTCTCAACCGGGGGAAAATTCGTCCAGCCAAGCGGCTGATAAAAATTGCACATAAAAAACTGGAGATGGACCGATGGCTTGATCTTTATCCGTAGAATATGATACGCTCCTACGTGATATAAATCCGGCCATTTTTGCAATTTTTGCCGGAGCCGGATTTGGACCGGATTTGAAAAAAAAACGGCCGGTTTTTGGCCGGAGCCGGAGCCGAAATCCGGTACAGCCCTAGCTAAGAATATAATTTGAAACGCAACCTTCCTGTCAGAATTTTAACAGATCATACATCTTGGCTTTTCTTTCTGTGAATCGGGTATTTTTTTTTTTTTTTGGCCAAACGTTTATGCCTAAGCTAAGGCAAGAACGCAGTTTTAAACAATGTATCTGATTTCAATCGAAATTTTTTTAGAATATTAACTGATATTTGCCTGTATTGTCACTGTTCAACGGAAATTAGCAGTTATTAAATATAATAATATTTCATCAAGGTCTTGTTATGTACAGTTCAAAACTACTAAAACATGCAGAATCACTTGGTTTGTTACTATCAGTTGGTCTAAATATCAGTATCATCAAAGGAGTGTACTGTCATAAAACAATACTGTTGAGTCACCTATAAGCAGTGAAAATCATGGCATAAACAATAAAAGTTTTAAAGTAAGTGAATAATTGACTATTGCTGTCTGATTGAGACTGCCCTGAGAAACAGCCTGACTGTGGTCACAAGACAATTGCACCCATTGGCCTCACTGTCTAGAAGTTACTTAGCGAAAATACCTAAACAAACAAGCAAGAAGCACTACTGCCTTTGCTTCTGTCCCAGTTAGTGCTGACATTTTAATCACTTCTTTCGACTAAGGTTATAAAAAATAAAAGCATAGAGCATTAGAAAGTTTCTTTTTTTAAGGCAATTTGATAGGTATTAATTACCTTAGCTCATCATTAATCTACCGGCTACTAGATTATACAGAAAAAAAAATCCCCCCTTACTTCTATCACTGCTTTAGCTTGTATAGCCTTTGAACCCGACTTATCAGCTGTAGCTTATTTACGGATCCGTGCAATTCTATTGCCATATATTGGCTTATACCTTATTATCGCCTATGATACCCTGTACGTATCTGTAACTACGGACGAGCTTTTTGAGGACAGTTTTAGTAGTGTTTGCATTATGCAGACACGTGCCTAGCGAAAACACAACTGGTGTCAAAGATATCAGCCCATTTTGATAATAACATCTCGTTTTACTATATATATATATATATATATATACAGAGTTTGTCCAGCAGCAACAAGTGCTAATGCAGCCGCATCTTTTTCATGTAACTACTATGGCAAGACGTTCAATTAAATTAATGGCGTTATAGCAACTACTTAGGATTTATTAACTCCCTTTGTATTGGCAAAATCTCAAGTGGCACCTCGAAAAAAGATATTGCCAGGCTTGCAGTTGCAAGCAGCAGTCTTGTCAAGTAAGATGGTAGATTTCTTTGAGCGGGAACTCGAGATTCTTTAAGTCAGCGCCAAATATCTTGAGACCAACTCGAAGATAGTTTAGAGTACATAAGGAATGAAAGTAGACAGTTTCTCGTGTATATTGCTAGTTCTGTCAATTAAATCTGAGATGCCATTGTGTTAGATCAGTGGCTTACATGCTGGCGAGCCTAGCCCTTTTAAAACTAACAGTAAACGAGCATTTTTGCCTTTAAAAAAAAATGCAAGTATCAAGGTATTTTATTTGATCCTCAGCTTTCAGACAAGATCCACCTTGCTAAATTCTCGAAGCAAAAAAATCTCTCATGTATCTTAAATAACCAACTTACTGACATTAAAATTAAATTCACCATCTACAAAACGACTTATCCGTTAATAGGATGCTACTACCAGTGCATGTCATTGGCATTACCCTGCGCCAGAATTTTAAGGGCTAATTTATTTTGGTTTCACTCTTGTTGGCCTTATTATAAATCTTCTCGCTTCCCGGCAAGTTGAATTTTTTTAGCGGTTCGTATGTGCATGACAGTCGTTTTCGCTTGGGTAAGTCGAAAACAATAACATCTACCTAAGATTGACCAAGTTCGTCCCAACCCAATGCCGTAGATGGCGATAGTGATAGCAGATGCAATGACGCTGACGGTGATGGCTAGCAAGAAGCAGAAGAGATTTTCGATGATTATTTTAAGAATGGCTTCCTTGTTTCAAACTAACGCATCCTCCGGGTAGGAGAATAGTTTGATATTCTAGTTTTCGACTTTTCTTTCATTAGGCGTTTGCTCCTTATTCACCTGTTTGAACTACTAAGATTCTGTTAGAAGGTGCTAGTTTCTGTAACTAAGTAGCTAGTAAGAACCTATTCTTCCTTGTACCTACTGCAACCGTCAAAGATATCGAACCTGACTATTATAACCGCATCCTCCGCGACCAGCTGGAATGCTTGAGACCATGACTTCATGTGTAGGAGACAAACAACATCACATTATTATAAGTTGAAGGGTTACAATATAAAATAGGCTCATCCTATAATTGCAAACTTATTGCATCTGTGCTTGCGCCAAAGTTTATAGTAAATAATCGAATGCGTCAAGGTCGATGACCCAACAACAGCGGCATATCATGGAACCGCCGAGTTTTCAGGCGTATGTACATATTCCTGTTATGATAAGTCTCGCGAAGAGCTTGAACAGCATTAGTAGGCAAATTTCAATTAACTCGAACTCGATGCAAATGCGCTAACGACATGTTCGGTAGCCAAAACAAGTAGACTTGGATGGGCTTTCTACGAACAAAAAATAGAAGAGCCAGCGTCTTTTATGGTGACAAGCTAACCTAGTAAATGTTTGCGTCGTTCAAGGGAATAGGTGAAGATTGTTCCAGCGTCAACTGGCTTAATAGGCATCGTGGTAGAAATAAGTCCTTTAGCAGAGCAAGCGCCGAAACCCTATCACTGGACGCTTCTACAATCACCAGCACTAACGAAAGCTGCTGAGTTGAATGATGATTTCGACCAATAAAGCCTTAAACGCTAGAACCATTTTATCGCGGCCTTATGTTAAGGGCGAACTTCATCAACGCACAAGCGAACGCAAATACTTGATGAATATGAGGGTAAACAATTCTGGCCGTAGCAAAGACGCATATAACAGTTATACAAATTAAGTTACTGTCTTAATTCCAAGCTATATACAATTATGGCTTACAAGCAGGCTCGAGTGTTTATGAAGTGCTTTTGAGAAGGAAAACGTTGCGACCATGTGAGCTTCGAAGTCAGTCCATTTTTTTAAAATCACATTTCGTCGGCGTGCGAACTCGTCCATCTTCCACCAATTTCACCTACATTCACTTCCACGATATTGACCTTATCAGCCTGAACGTCATTCACAGATATCATGTCATACTCTGGAAGGGTTTTTAGGTATTCCTGCAGAGTGCTCATGCTTTCATCGTTGTCTATAAAAGAAAAGTACGAACTTCAAGAAAGTCAAGACGAGCATATCTGGCTTCAAGAATCTACAACCTCTGCCGTTTAAACATGTCGCACGTCATGTCCAAATGCACTTACCATCTTCGTTCAACAGAAGCTTCTCAATTTTTGCTCGAATTTCTTCTGAATATAATTTGGACTTATTCGACTCGTATTCCAGGTCTTCGATCTCGCTCGATGTACGATCGACGTCATTTCTTTTGCTGCCTGCCCATGCGCGGGAGTCGTTCTCAGCCTCCTGACCGCGCTCGTTCAAAGCGAGCAAAGTGCGAGAGCGGACTATCGCAACAGGAGAAATCAAACAAACTATATAAAATCGGAAAAACCAGCACAATTACAGTCATGCTCACATATGTAACGCGTCAGCACAGCGGCCAGCGTTTCAGAAATGGACGACAAGAGCTTTGGTTGGGGGAGGAGGGACAAGGCTGTGATAGCAGGCGGCATGACGCGGATGCCTGCTATCACAAAACAACATATGAAATCTCCACAACCTAACACCATTTTCATTTGCATTTTCCTTCTAAAGCGATGCTCTAAAAAATTCTAATGAAGCAAAAATCCGCACTCACATGATGTTGAATGCACGCCATGCATGTCTGTAGAAGGAGTCTGTAATGCGACTTTCGCGTTACTCATTGGATTGAACGGCAGGAAGAAGAATGCAAAGGAGAGCAGCAAAACCTGCAGACAAGAAGCAACAGACGATCAAAGCTGGTAGGCAGAGCATACCGCATGTAACTCGGTATCGCCAACACCAGTAACAGCAAGGGATAAGTAGAACACAAAATGACAATAGCCCTTCAACCAGGTGCGCGCGCGGTTGCGTACTACTGACACGGCCTTAGCGCAGACAAACAGCAAATAACGTGAAGAGGCCGTAATAGAGACGCCTGCTGTTGCTCGGAAGACAGTATCGTATAGCTAACATTCTACGACTTCGACCAGGCTATGTAGATCCATCATCACGACCTGCAATTTGAGAATAACAACTAAAAATAGGACTTACAGCCAGACAGGTTCCGGTCTGCGCGGAGCGAGTTTGTTGTAGGGAGGCTGCAACAATTGCTTGCAGCTGCTTGAGCTGATCTACCAAAGACCTGAAAAAAAATACGACTTGATTAATACAAAAGCCATTTTAATAAGACAGTGCCGATTGATAGTACTATGATACGAATTGAATATATTAGTATTTATATTCAAACAACACACTGTATGCAAAATTACTTAATAAGAACAGAGACGGACATACTTGATACTGTTTTAACTCCATAATCATATTTGAAATAACTAACTCATCCTGGAGAATAGCCATCACAACGTCATGCTGTTTGAAAGCTTATATATTTGTAAATTTCACGTCATCTAATTACTAAATCGATCCAGCAACAGGCCAAGGCATACTAGACTGGAGAAAAACTCATACTTATTGTCAGTCGACAATTGAGTGACTTTCTTCTTCAGGTCGGTATTTTGATCCGTGCAGTGCTTAACTCTAAAACGAATCACAAAAGGAAAAATTAATGAGTTACAAATTCAGCCCTGTTCCAATTAAGTAAAATTAAACAAAAATACCACAATTCCTTTGCCATGGCACTGGCAGACTGAGATACAGAGAAATAATTCGACGATTATTATTTCTCGAAAAGCTCAAACACACGAGACACATGCTTTTGCAACATCTAAAGCCCCAATTCCATTTAAAAATACAAAATTATTCTAACACCAAGCTGCCATAACAAGCAAGTATCAACACAGTTCTGCTTCGCGCAGTATCAAAACATGTATTTTACCTTCGCTCAAGGTTATCGATGTACTCCTTACGCCTGCGGCGACTTTCCATAGCTGATTGCTAGATGAAAACATAATCATGATTCCCAGGATTTCCGAATTTGGCATTGACATAGGAAGATGGCACTGTCTCTCTCAAACTATATTTAAACCAGTAGCTATGGTCAAACTTTGACAACCTGTAGAACTGAAATAACATACTTTATTTTTTATTTTCCTTCTCACTTTCTTCAATGCTTTTTCCTCATCCTTTGTCAGTGGCATGTCACTGGGAATATCAACCTGCTCCTGCTCTAGCAAACGCTTTTCTTCATCTGTTAATTGTAGACCAGGACCTGTGCCCTGAGAAGAATGTTGAAATTTTGTGATAGAAGAACTATACACTGCAAATGAATGTAGAGAGTAGAGCTGCAATAATTTGAGACAAAATATGCTATCAAGTTACTTAATTGGATGCAGGCATGTCAATGCCAATAAGGCGAGTCAATCAGTAAATCTTTCATTCAATAAAAAAATACATGATGGTAGGGCAGAGAAGCCATAAAGTTAGAAGATTACAAGAGAAACAACATCCAGAAAATCAGACGATATAAAGGAAATTTTCCCACTCAAACAATGCAAACATAAATTACCCGACTTATTCCTGTTGATCTACATCGTCTTGGCATGTCAGCTTCTTGAACATAGTCATGATCTTCAAAAGTCATAATATCCACATTATCCACCTCTTCTGGCCTCCGAAGCTGCTCACTACAGCCAGTGCTTCCGCTTTGTATAATAGCAAATATGCTTTTTCCAATTTTGATTTGTCCTATTTTGGTTTGCCCTTCAAATCCAGATGCCATGGAACTAATGCTGCTCAGAACTGAAAGAGGTTTGACAATAACAGAAGACCCTGCCTGGTCAGCAACACCAACTTGAACAGCCAAAGGCTTTGCTTCTTCTGTGACTTCATATGCTGTATTTGAAGCAAGCGTTTGAGGGGAGGGAACCAACGGCAGGAAGCCTTTTAGTGAAACATCTGGAAGACGAACAATATAAATAAGATGTTGCAATCTAATCTGGTACCTTGATTCGATTGTGGAAACAGGAGGTCAATGTAATGACTGTAAGGAGAGCTTTGATAAGTGCTTTTCAATGAATGAACTATTCACAAGCAGCCATCTACTTCAGGAATAAAATATATAAGGAGTATATTCGAAGTGCAGCGATGAAGAGATTGTCATAAAAACAATACAATATCAGCTTAATTTTGGCTAAACAAATTCAAATTAATATCACAGCAAAAGCGCAGTACCTATTACCTCACTATTAGAAGTATATAATTCTTAGCCTATCAACTTAATTGCTAACGACATACATTATTTAATGGATAATATGCTACAATTACAACTACAACCACCTACCACTGCTCTGCACAGGACTAGAGAGTACTTTCTGTCGTGCATCAATAGATTCCAAAGATGAGTTGTCATTTCCACTAGATGCAGACCAATTAAGTGGGGAATCAAACAAAGATGGACTGCCTACATCTGGAGATGTGGTGCAGTCAGTCCCCGAGTCAGAAAGCTCGTCAGGAAGATCGTCTATTATGGATCCCCAAAAATCATTATTCATTTGCATGGTATGCCATGGCTCTTGCTCCTTAATACAGATCCAGAAGGTGCTTGTAACGCATGACACAATTATAAAACAAACTAATTTAAACAAGGTCCAAGATCCATAAGGTGCTTTGCAAATAGGACACAAGTGAGACACACACCAAAAATTAAAAACAAGCACAGTGCCAAGTCTACGGTTCCTAGATCAAGGCTATTATAAAATTATGATACTATTAAACTACTATACTTCATTATGAATAGATCAAACTTCTATTTGGTGCATACCGGTGAAGGAGTTGTCCCATAGGAACTATCAGGACTGCCTTGTCCTGAATCTGAACCAGATCTAACATTACTTTCGTCTGACCATTCACAGGCAAAGAGATCTTCAAAAGCATCAAAGTTCTGTCGAAAAATTGCGTCCATGATTAAGTACTCGTTCGGCTCCTCCACTCGAACTGTCGAATTCTGATGCAACTCCAAAATTTTGCCTACGGTTCAGAACAACTGATGGTGGCTTTACGTCCTTGGACAAAGCAAAGTAATTTAAACATATTTTGACTAGGCCTCCACAACCACGGAAGGTGCTTGTTAGGCATTACGTCATTCATACGTGGCAAATGTGAGGTTGTCGTCAGCAGTGCGAAGGCTGATTGGTTGCTGCGGAACCCACATAGCAACAACGCACCACAAACACTACGTCATAATACACGAATGCCGTTTGGGTGCTGTTAATCATAAGAATTAACGGAATGACATAACATAGTTAATTTTACTTCCAGATTTCATTCTGGTGTCTAAACAGTAAATGGTAATTTCATTTGTTCATTGCTCACATTGCTCATTTGGCCGTCTTGGCTAGACATGAGTTAAGAGTTCCAGAATTTAATGATTTTCCGACAGAAGCAAAATAATCGTTAAATGCATCACTTACATCTCTCGGATTATGAAGGGTACAGATATTTGGACTGATTAGCGCTGTGGTTACAAACTTGCTATTCTTATTAAGGTTTACTATCGACTTGATGCCAACCCACGTTCTTTTTAGATTTTTCTGGTTTTGTGGGAAATAGTTATTATAGTATGAAATTTTACTTTTACATATCATACAAACAGTAGAGTTTCAGTGGCGCTTGTAGTTAGCGTAAGCCTCTATCTTTTGCTGCTGGTTATTCCCTTTCATAGACTGTTTGAAGCATTTATCTCTTAGTCTCAACAACAACAACAACAACAACAACAACAACAACAACAACAACAACATTTTTATTATCTCAATAAATGCGTAAAAGAAAAAGT
>QQSS02234079.1:0-10097 GCA_003687565.2 Craspedacusta sowerbii | reverse complement strand
CTACTACTACTACTACTATACTACTACTACTACTACTACTACTACTACTACTACTACTACTACTACTACTACTACTAAAATTTTAAGGATTCACATGATCACGAACCACGCGACCTGTTAGTAATCATCCGAATTCTTATCATCGATGCAAAGTCTCTCTAGATCAACAGAACCACTTTCGAACGTGAAAATCTATCGTGACGAAATCTCAGCCAAGACAGAATTGAATTTGTCCGCCATTTTACGCTTCCTACAACTGAGAAATCGCATGCTCCTAATTCAGCGGAACAAGGAAGCCCAAACGAAATCATCTGTGCGATGCGGTGCTGATATGAAATACATGGCTACGCATCGCATCGATGCAGGATGAAAGCAACCCTGATTTCCGTGCAGACCGAAGATTTTCCTTTCAAATCAAACTCGACTACGTCCTACATGAATCATCGACGCCAGAGCTGCGACTAACTGTGACTCGTTGGCATATAGCTTTTGCCAATCTGATGGACATCTGACAGACATCATCTGTAGCTGACACAGCTGATGGCGTTGCACTGTAGCCAAATATCATCAACAACGCCTAATCGCTTCGGTCTGGCTTTGATTCGGTTGCTAGAAGCTGGGATTACAAATGGGCAAAACAGAAAACGAAGGTAGTTATATATAGATAGTTTTGTAGAAAGCCCAAAGAAACACCTTATCATTGTCGCAAGGCCATTTGGAGCTTGTTGACCATTAAAGTTACACCGGGCATCTGGACGAGTTCAATTTACAAGGAAATAGCTATTCGTAAAATCCAGGCCTAGACTGCTGCAAGCACAGCTGTCGAGTCTACGGAATGCTGTAAACTTCAAGAATTTAAAACTAGAATCTTCCGTGGCTCAGTTGAACGCGTCCTGTAATGTGGCTCTGAAAGCAACTGCTACCCAAAAGCGCAGTCTTGATTTTACAGTTTGCACGGCTCATTCGAAAAGCGCTGAATGCTTCGTTCAAACCTGGGACAGCTAGCAGCAGGCTTTTTGGTTCTGCGACATCAATCAGTTCAATAATAGGCATGAAATGCCTGCGATTTGCCACATGCACGGGAGAGCTGATAACCGAGTGCAATTCGGTTTTTCCGTGACCCTTTTTTTACCTGTGAACTGGCTGGGCATGACCATATACGGTATAACTAAGCTACAACTATATTACGTGCTTGGCAGAGCTACGAACTATCCAATGACGTCTCCAATGCTTTGACTGACCACTCCACTTGGAAGAGGATATACTGAAAGAGGTTTTGCTACGGAATTAGGTTCAACGACAAAGATCCACGTGCGATATGGATTAAGAATCGGCGAAAATTTTTACCATTTCGCTTTGAAACTAAAGAGTAGCTGCAAGAAATCAGTGACCACAAAATTGTCGTAGAATATTTCTCGTGTCAAAGCAACGAGCAGGATGCGGCTTTAAAGTCTGAGGAATGCTTGTACTCCCTAAATCCAGCAAGATGCCCACCCTGGAGGCTTCGTGCGCGACAAAATAGTCTCTGCCCTCCAGCTTTGGATGCCGACTTTGTTTTCTTCTCAAGCTTATCTTATTAGCTGAGTCCTGTAAATCCAATGTTAGCTTACAGGATTAATAACAGCGGTACCTTATTGTCGAAGACTTTACAGGAAATTACATGTAATTCATGTTGTGTGAGCTGAGCCAAAACCGCTTGGCTTGGTTCGTTGGACTGTTTGCTTGGGCCAAGGTGGATTCCACCTTGATTTGTTGGAAATTGTAAGTACAGAATAGTACGACCTTATTCGAATTCCGAATCATATATTGCTGCTTCTGTGATTTCGAGTAGCAGGAGCCTTCTTAACATTTAGCAAGCAGCAAGGTTGGGATGTCATTTCTCCCCTTGTCAGCCATTTCTTTTGTACAATGCAAAAAGAGCACTACATAATCTTGTTAGCGATGAGCGCATAAATTGTTGTAATGTAGCATTGAGCAGTTCTGAGTTTGTGCCTCCATGAAAAATGAGAGCCCGGAATATCTATCGACTTCACTTTCACGACTTTATAGAAATTCCTATACTTACGTTCAGAGATTAATTTTATGATGTGTTAATCGGAGACGTAGTATGGAGTGCATGGTAACATCGCTTGAGCAATCTTCACTAACAATTACGGAGCATATGGACTCATTGTAGCAATATTTGTCACGTTAGCATTTTCTTACGCAATGAACGTCAGTGCGCTTGGCATTGACGTTGGAAAAATTCTTTGACTTGCGCAGGTAGCTAGCATCTACCCTGAGCCCTGGGCGAGGGCTTCAACCTTCAGAGTCCGCACTTGCCCTCTACCAAGACCAACCGCCTACACTCCTATGGCGATGCGAGAGTATTCTTTCTCGGGATTCTTTCTGAAAGCCTCCTATAGATTTATCCACTGACTTCAGCTGATCTTGCATTCATAATCTGGCTTGCCCCCTTTTCCTTATGTTTTGGTTGGACGGGCGTGCGACGTGGAGTGTTGTGCTTGTTAATTGCCACTCAGCTGGGGGTCAAGAATGGGAAGCTCTACCCCCAGCTTATTGCTCCATTATATAATGCAGTTCTATCGTCCTACACGAAGTTCGGTGCTTCGCGAGGAAAACAGTTCGCCAATAAGCCTAACGCAAGCACAGGAGCAGCCACTATTCCACGTAATCATCAGACATGGACTCTGGATAATAAGAGCTTTTCTGGAGCTCTAGGTTGTTCGTTGCTTTTTGCCTCGCCGGAAATGCGATTCAAGCATTAGCCAGTATATATTGGTATAAAGGGAGCATATTTGTTCGTGCAAACCTCACGTTTAGCGGCGCACGAATATCATAGGAGTAGGCTGCAGAAGTTCATCGTGTCTTCATTTCTATTTAGGTCAGCCCTTAGTCATTGTTGGAATAGAACCTTTAATGTTCCGTTTTCATGGATTCTTTACCACCGAAAGAAATGACACTTGCAGTGACTCCAGCTAGATGGTTGATGGAAGCAGTTGATATGGCGAATGTAAAGCTATGTTCGGCCAGTCCTCAGTAATGCGTGGTCATGCCGACGTTGCTTAAACATCGCCCTGGATTTCAATCATGACTGAGAGGAGTTCGGCCACCGTGGCGTCAGTGATGTGCCTTCGACTTTCACCTCTTTACATACAACCGAGTTAACATCAATAATAGCCACCAACATCAGGTCTAAAATCGCGTCCTCTACCAATACTAGTCTCACGCAAGTCTCACGCTACCAAGTGGCACAAACAAAGAATAGCTGTAGCGGTTATCAAGTGCCAGTCGCAGAGGCAACTTCTTAACTTACGGAGGGAGTCGATGGGTACAAATAAAAAACGATGCATCACTAGGGTTGGATTTACCCTGTTCGGTTAACTCTTGGTGTCGCCCCTACAGACTTTCACTAATCACCATTCAACTAAAAATTAACCCCTAATCACCATACGTTTTCCACATGTTCCTGTAACATAGAATGTCAGGTCATGATCGTGTTACCCTAGTGACGTCACTGCGTTGTGGCACTAGGATCTTGGTTGTCGTAAATTCGTTACTGCTGCTTGACGAGGTGTCACCGAATATCAGAAAAGTGTTTAGTCAACGTGCTTTCTCAGAGCTGCTAGTTTTCAGAATTCTGTCATCAATTAATTCAGCGTCCGGCCTGCTAATCGCCCTCCCTCTCCCCGCTCATCAAGATTCAACATTCAAGTTAGTGTTACCCATCAGGATAAGATCCATTAGCAAAGCGAGTCAGAAAATTAAAAACATCTAAATGGGATGGAAAGGGCCGCGTAGCGATGCTAATCGGAATTGAGAAGCTGACCCAGACTTTCTTGCTAAACGTATTATAGACAAAAACAAACGAAAATAAGAACACATCGTGGTGTAACATCCGTATTCATATAAATTAGTAATCAATAGAAATTTTTAGATTGACGCGGAGATTGACGCCGCTAAATCTGTGGGCACCAGTCCAAATCTTCTCGTGTAGGTAGCCAGACTCCCGTAGGGCATTGAGTGGTTCACCTCGTCAGGGCGCCCAGGGCTGAGTACCGCCGTGCCAATCAACACCTTTCTTTGATTGTGCACAATCACACGCTCAAGACGCAATTATTTGATCATCAGGTTTCCGTCAATAACACGAAGCGATCTCGCGGAAACAATTGTGGGCGGATGAGCTTACCCGTGCGAACAAAAACGCAAATGCCCTTTTGGTTCAGGTGAGGAAGGTGCTTGAGGAGACCGTGCTTCTGTCAGTTGCTGTGGCACTGGATGGGTAGACAGCAGGCAAGAACGTCGCGCCAAAGTCACCTGTGAATGAGCGCGTTTGTTTACATCGTCCCCAGATCTCAAGAATGTCTTCATATCTTTGCAGTTAGCATTTGAGTGCTAAATAGCGATGTGTCAGCTTTGGGCTTTGGCCTGTGCAATTATCATTGTGACGTGAGCGGCATGCTCGCTTTTGTTGATCGAGTCATACACACACCACAAGCAGAGAGAATAAAGCCGTTGTCTGGGCTCCAGCCAAGCCACACAGTCGAGTAAATTGCCAAATGTTTCCAATACATTTTTTTCATGGTTGGTCATCAGGTCCTGACTTTAATAACGGATAGACGGAAGGGCCTCCAGAGGAAACGTGATTGATCATGTTCTCAAGGAAATGCTTATCTCTGATCGGTTTATCTCTATGTAGTAAACTGCCGTTGACGGATGAAAGAAGCGTGTACCACGAGTGTTTTAAAATTGGAAAATTCTTTAGCTTGGATTCTTTTATGCGGACGTGGTGTCACTTTCTCGAAATTTTGTGTAAGGCTTCAACGAAATAGTCGTGCACTGGAGTTCTTGACAAGCAGGACGCAGGGGTGGAAAGAGGCGGGATCTTGTACTCACGTGACAGTCATTTGGCACGGTTAAGGTACTTAACCCCAATAGGCATGTAATTAAAGCCTTTCCGTCCTTAATTTAAAGTGGCCGTAGTAAACTAAAAATATCTTGCTTTGATTCACTCCCGTGTTTACAGGTTGGGATGGTTACATGCAGGCTGGACGTGGTCCTCAACTTGTTCTGGCTGCTTGTATGGGGTGAGTAAAATCCTGAATACTTAAGACTTTTATCTTTATCATCTCTGTAACGCAATTTCTTCTATATGGCTTTTGAAGTTTTTCACTATAGCGGAGTTTATGTAATACCTGTAGCATAAAATATCTGTAGCCGTAGCTACGGAAAGTCATTTTCTCGGATCTGCGATGGTTTCGACTGCACACAGCTCTGATTTAGCTTCCCAAGTAGCCACGCAGTGATCTGCTACTGCACACTGCACACAGTTCTGAAGTAGCTTACTAAGTTGTCGCATGGTGACGATGATTTGTTGTGGTCTTCCTGTCCTCGCGCGTCCGCGGCCATCTTGAATGCATTCAATATTCGTGATTGCGGTGTGATGTGGCATGTTTTGGGAATCAAAGTGATCCTAATGTTGACAACGACCTCGATGATGATGTTGATTACATGGTGGCTACGCGTGTGATTATTATATTATAGCTCATTATATGTCACTCTGATACTTGTGGTTTGTTAATTCAGTTGTTGCCCTTTTAAACAACAGACCTCCAAGCGATTCTTTGGTTGGGGTATCGGAGGGGTATTTTTCAGTCTCCCTCTCCACAAATATGACCTGGGAAGTTTGGAGATAAATGAACTTTTGTAAGCATAGGCTACCAGGTTCCTGTGAAAATGAGAGCCTTCAATTGTAGCACAGTCGAGACATGCGAATTTTTCCTGGGGACGCGTTTTATTGCCAGGGTTTATTGAATAAATTTTACGTGGTAGGCCTTGATTTTTATGGTTGCCGCCGTTGTAACGGCTTTTCAGAAATCTTTAAAACTCGCGGAAATCTTAGCTTAGCCAGGTCTGCGTGGCGCAGTCAATTGAATTGTTGACGCGGATTAATTAATTCGTGCTTTTTAGCTGATCGTACCTGTTTTGACGTGCGTTTTCATCGCTCTTAGGATTAAACTTTGGTTATACAAAGTGTCTGCTAAGCTTGCAAATCATGTAAACAGTTTCTTAGCCGTCAAGAAACATGTGGCTGTGTGATACGTACGTTTGCTTTCAGATGTCGCTCGACTTCGCGCCTTCCTCCAGTGTACTCTGAGCCTGCCTATATTGTTTTTCTATCAACCTCAGACCTACGTTGTGGCTTTTTCCCGAATATTTAGTTACTTTGAGCCTGCTAGTTTTTTTTGGCAAGTTGTCGTGTCGGGGGCCTTGCTTGTAGGGCTACGTGAGTTTGCTTTCCTGGACTTCTTCCAATTTAAAATGTAAACAGAGGTAAAATGAGAATAAGAGAGAGGGAGAGAGAGAGAGAGAGAGAGAGAGAGAGAGAGAGAGAAAGACGGGGACAGAGAGAAAGAGAGTTGTTGATGCAAAACGGAGCCGATAACTGGATCGCTCCAGTTCAGTGGTAAGCTTGCAGACCTTTGCGATAGTGTATTATTGTCCGTGCCTGTTGCAATACGGAAGCCGGGATAGACTCTTATCCTATCGACTATACGTGAGACTCGATCTTCATGTCAACATTCTAACGTGATTTATTTACTAAGGGTGTTAACGAGATCTGATACAGGCACGATATAGCCATCAGAGCTCACCGTGGAATTCGGCTTTTATACGACAGAGGTTTGTGTAATGAGCTTTGGTTAGAGCTAAGCGTCACCCTGTTGTTTATCTAGCAGTTTATCTACCATAAGCGAGATATTTTTTAGTGGCCTAGCCGTCGGGGCTTGGTTGCTATGGCAGCCGTGAACGTTGCGCGGTTTCGTGATAAGGCATGCTGACGGGCTCTCGAACCGCGCCGTCCCAGCTTCTACCTTCAGAATTTTTTCGAACATGCAGATAAAGATTCCTGTGTCAAGCACTTCACTTGAGACACTTTAGACTTGAAAACCTTTTCTATCTCCTTCCCCGCCTTTGTGTACCTTTATTAATCGGAGTTGCTTTTGGTTGTATCGCTTGATTTCCATCTGTTGTTAATACTTCGGTTGGACCTGGATATCTCTAATTCCCTGTCTTCACGACATTCTTCGTTTGTTTGTTTTTTTGTCCCGTTTCGGTCTGCTAAACTGCCTTGTCGGCCACCTAGGGAGTTTTTGCTGCGTCTTTTAACTGTAAGATCACGGCTGCTTCGCGAACGCAAGCGCTTCTTTCTGGAGCTGGTCGAGTTTTTGAAGTATGGGAGGAAAATTTGCATCGAGAATTTGGTATTTGTGTCATTGTTATTGCGCGTTGGTCTGGTTTGTAAATTAAAGTATTCTGCGTTTTTCCAGGCGCCATTCAAGTCATTCCACTGCTTGCAGATGGCTCACAGTTTGGCTTCGATCGCTCCCTGTCTGCCAAACCGAGGCTTGATCAAACACAAACCCAATCCGTGCACAAATCCTATCCGTTGCGTCCGTCTGGTGGGCTCTCCAAGGCTGGAGCCGATCTATCCATGTTCGCCTTGTTTTCAGACGTCGTAAAAGAAATTGTCTCAACTGTGCCGGACGCGCGCTTCTGCCGACTGGTGCAATACGTCGTGCGAGACAGCCAGGCGAACGTCACTTCCGTAGTGGACGAACTGAATGTTTATCGAGTAGCAGGCAGTATGCAACACGAACGCGCAGTCGCAAAGCGAGTTGGCACGTCAAACTCTTGCGCACACCACTGGAGGTCTCAGCCGGATTCTGCACCGGGGAGAACGCGTGACGTGAAAACCGCCGTGGATTCGCAATTACTTCTATTTTACAACGCCTTGCCATTCCCGTTCCAGTGCCACGTGCTGTATCGTGTCTCCGTCGACAAGCCACGGTCTGTCACGGGCCAGCGCTTCCCCAGGACAAGACACATGTCTGCCCGGTTCGCTGATCTCCCGTCGCGCTCGAAACCAGCTCTGGGCCGTTCTGAGAGTCGGAGACCGTCACTCTCAGTGACTCCTATATCCTCCATTTCAGACATATCGAAAGTTCTACGAGAGGAGAGTGTTGACACGGTTAACGTAGGCATGGCTCCACAGTCAAATGACATGAATCTTTTACTTGGATGGCTTCTTCAAAGCACGGAGTCTGACCTTAAGAGCGAGAAAGCTATTCTGCCGGTAGCCGCACAGTGTGGAAGCGCCTTGATGGGAGAAAGATCTTATGCTGGTTCTCTCCGACTTTCTCTGATGGCAACCAACGATGAGGCCGTCCAGCAGGCACTGAACCAACTAAAGTCGATGATTCCAGAAATTTTTGCGGCGTTTGTTTTGAAGTACGATTTAGAAATTCCAGGGTTGCTTGAAGGTCGCGCGAAGCAGATGGCTTCGGCCGTTTGGGTTGCGCAGTTCACGAGACCGCAGCTGCTGCCAAGAAAAACCGTAGTAGACTTGCAGTTGCATCTAATGGCGAAGCGGGTGAGCGTTAGCGCTAATCTGCTTTTAGCGTCAATCTACGACTTCGGCGTGAAAACTTTGCAAGAGGCCATCGCCATGCCGCTAAAGATTCGCATCGCGAAAACCGCTAAATTTACGGCATCCGGAAATCAATCGTTTCCCAAGTTGGACGATTTGTTTCCGGCATATCTCGATCGCTACTTTAAATCCTTGCCTACGAAGCAAAAATGTTCCTTGCTAAGGATTCTGGCTTCTCACGCTGAAGTCAAACTGGAGACGGCGTTGCAGTCTTTGGCCGGCGCACGGCACTTAAGCACCTCGGGTTGCAACGTCAAGTTACCTGAGGTTGGAGTTAAGAAGAAGAACGAGGGAGATAACGCAACGCGCGTGACGCATCCTACAATCTCATCTCAGCGTTTCTCGCTGCGGTATATCAAGAAACCGCCGCTCGCCGAACCCCGCATAGCCGTAGAAGATCGAGTGTATTCCTCCAGAGCCACCACTGTAGAAATTATCATGATTGTTATTCTATCCATCCTTCTTGTTCTATCCTTAGTGTTTCTCTCCACGTGCCTTCTGTTCGTGCATCGTCAGCGCGTTGTCACTCGCGCGCTTCTTCGCCGTGGCAGGCCGCCCTTTTGCAGTGATTCAAACGTCGACAGGAAATGCGCGCGCCATGTTGAGTACTCTCCGCGAAAGCGAGGTCGTATCGGCTTTTCTGCCAAGTGTGATGTAATGGCCCTAAGCCGCTCACAAAGTTCAACTCCCAAAGTTTTTCTGGACAAGAGCAAGATGGATTCGCGTCGCCAAGGACCACGGCATCCCGATTGCTTGATTGAGTGTCCGTATTCTGATATTGAAGCGGAGTTCTTCTCTTTCGATTCTGCGTTGCTGCCCAAGATTAGACCACTGACACTTCCGGACACTTCTTCGCAGTCTTGCCAGGTACCCATTTTAACGGAATCAGTTGGGTCGAACTCTACTGAATCGCCAGTGAAGGAAGTCCCTGCTGACTATTTCAAAGAGCAGCAAGCCACTACCGAGTACTCCTCGCTATTTCCTGGAACTGACTTCAGTCAGGGCACATTCCCTCGCGAAATCGACTTCGTGCCTAAGGACGCTTCTTATTGCTTAGCTCGGCGAGGTGGTCACAGGGCTTCCAGCGGAAATTGCAAAAACAATGTCTGGAAGTTTTGCCTGTCCAGAGCCGCTGCTCTGCAAGCAGTGCGTCCAGCAGATGCTGAATACGAAAGAGACTTGCTTGAGACTATAAAAACTAACTTTGAAACCCCTGGTCTCATCGTGCACGTCAGAAAGATTACCAGGACTAGGTCACTCAAACATATATTTTTAGAAGATAGCTTGGAAACTAAGTTGTAACGTTTTTGTTTTGGACGCTGATTTGATTTGGCAAAGTTTTAGGAAAATCTCATTTTGAACGGACCGCTTCTTAAAGCTGTGCTACCTACATGTGCACGCGATATCATGGGACAATGTCGAATTAGCACCTATATTTAAAGCAAGGGGCACATGCAAGCCTATCCGTTTACGAACATTATGTGCACAAACATGCGTGTTTCTACATACATGCATACATACATACATACGTAACATACATACGTACATACATACATACATACATACATACATACATACATACATACATACATACATACATACATACATA
>QQSS02234068.1:0-10098 GCA_003687565.2 Craspedacusta sowerbii | reverse complement strand
ACATACATACATACATACATACATACATACATACATACATACATACATACATACATACATAAATAAATAAATAGATACTTACATGCATACTTACATGCATACAGAAGTGCACACAATAAATACATACTTACATGCATACTTACATGCATACATATGTGCGCGCACATACAGGGTTAGAATATTTTTTACGTGAATAAATACGTAGAAAATTAATTCTACCTATTTACTTCGTGCTCAGAATGGAGCCCATAGAAATTTTTCATCTACAAAGTTTGGGAAGTGACGGGTCATATTATCTGATTCTCGGCGAAGCATATTGGCGTATGGAGCTTTATCTCCTTGTAAATGCGTGGTATAACCTGGCCACTTCCGTGGCAACTGCTTTATTTGTGAAAACCTGGTATCTCTTGGCTGCTTGACTCCTGCGGCTTGACGTACTTCCAAGAATCGACGAAGATAAAAGAACCGGCCGATCTTTACGTATGCACTCTATTTCCCGCGCGTGAACTTCAAGTATTGGAATGCAGTGTTTGTCCGTTCTCCGTAGAGCATCCTTATAGACTTGGTAATCATTGTTAGACGCTACACATGACTCTAGGCGTACAAACGTCTTCAAGGTTGAGTAGTCGAAGTCCTTCCACGACAACTGGCTTCGTTCTGGAGTGCTGAGAACTCCTCTGATAGCAGACAAGACGGCCTTCAATGTGGCGTAGTTGGAAAGCTTATACAAGGTTTCAGCAACATCGACCAACCAAGCAATGGCGGATGACTGCTTAGCCCTAATTGCCTTCGGATCATGAAAGTAGTCTACGATCATCGATGTGAATAACGTTAGCTCCTCCCAAACCTGCGAGATGGCCGTACACTCCAGCTTTCTGTCATTCCCAAAGAAGATGCCTCCATATATATTAGCAGGTTCGCTTGGCGCATCACGTAGAAAGTACTGCAAGTAATCGTCCAAGTAATATCTGCTAAGTGTATGCTGGTCGTAGTGAGTTAATCTTGCAGCAGCAATGCATGGCTGAGTGCTAAAATCCAGTGTCTCGAAAATGTCCCGTCTGGAAGCCTCCGGTAGACTGTGGGTCGTACATAGGAGGCGACGAATCCAGCAAATCAGTGCGTTGCTTTCTTGTGTCCAAACGCGTCTGATCAATAAGCTGCGCAGCCGAGCAGAGATGGTTGTCCTCTCGACAGAGTCCCACCTACAAACCTGCGCTAGTGTTAAAATTATTCGCAAGACTGCAGTTTGGACTTGGCGCCTTGACGATCGAAACACATTGCGCGCACTGTACTGCTCGTGTTCTTGGCTATTTACGTGCTCCATAATTCGTTCCAGCGCTAATACCCGAACCGCATCGTCGCTGGAGGAGTTCTGTTCTACCTCGGAGATGTTTTGCTCAAATCGCGCCATGGTCGATGAATCGAGACGATATTCAAATCGACTAGGCTCTGTCTTCAGCGGACCTCGAGCAACTTCTAGGAGACAGCAAACGAAGTCCATAATTTGAATTTTTGGTTCTGCAGCTAATGCTATCGCTAGTATTTCCACTTGTTCAAGTGTTGGTGACCAGATGTCTTGCTTGCGTGCTTTCAGAAAAGTAGCAACAGCCTGCTTAACGATCACCGATAAATAATGTTTTCCTGGACTTACAAGCACCTCCCGCGTGTCCTTGAAGTGCATTCCATCGTCCCAAAAGTTAGGCCGGATTCTACGCTTGATATGATACATTACCTTATACACGAATTTCCAATCTAGTGCGCACCCCAGGTGTGTCAAAATAGCTTCGTTGTTTTGATTAGCAAACTCTTGCAAGAGAAGTTTCTTCCATAGTAAATTGTTGGTGGCTGCATGTCTTGCCTGATTGAATATCAAAGATACTGTACATACGGCTCGCGAATCCAGGTAGTCTAGTAATTTGAACCAGATTTCCAAAGGAAGATCTTGCCAGCTCATATTAAGGAATGTCGCTCGATCACATCAAGAAATGTTGTTGAAATTCACAGCCTCACTTATACGCGCTACCGGATTGGTCTTTTCAGAATATTTCATTCGAACGCGTTTACGTTCGTTTGTGTCGACTTTCGAATGTTACGCGAGTCGCAAATAAAAACAGGTTGTAAGCGCGAAGGTTGCTCGATATTCTTGTGGCTACGTTGTTCGACGAAGCAATTATGAACACCGGACCAAAAAAAAAAAAAAATGTAATGCCTGTTGGAATGGTCTTGAAAAAATTGTCTTCGGTTAGAGGGGACATTGCGATGACAGAATCGCGATAGTGAGAGTGTCCAGCAATAATCCAAAACTGTTTGTTAGCGCGTGATGAGCTTTTTAGCTTCTCTAGATCGATGGACTGCGCCTCAGGGAATAACCCTGGCTGTTCACACTCAACTCAACGAATGCGATGCGGAATTCTAAGTTTTGCATTCGTATCTTCAAAAGCCTTTTGATCCTTTCATCTTTTTGGCTCGTAAAATCTCAGACACATTTGCATAGTTGATCCATCAATTAATCCATCTATCCATGCAGATGCATACAGCTATTCATCATGAATGCATACCTTACACACAGAATCACGTACGGAATACACAAGCGCAGCTTAATGCCAGTGGTATGCAAGGCTATGACGGGCTTGATTTTCGATTTTTTCAAATGAGGTCAAAATTTTTTTGGGGTCGGGTTATCAGTCTATCGGGTTTGCGCTTTATTTTGAAGGCATCATCTTCAATTTCGTGCGAGGTAAGAAAGCTGGTTATCCTGTAAACTCAATTTTCCTATTGGCTCTCGCGATACCGACACTGCGAATGTATAGACAACTAGTAGAGTATTTTGCGAACGTTATTACGACTTGTAGACTATGCATTTGATTCTCAACTTGGCTAATCAAAGGGTTGCCGACCATGTCATGTCAACGAGTCTATTCCATCTGGCTGAATTATAGCCCGGCGAAACAATCAAAAGTAAGCGCGGAAAAGGTGAGTATATATTTCGTCGTTTCTTAATACAGCGGCCTAAATAGACGCAGTATCCGTGAATTGCAAGTGCCATAATCGTTCGGTAAGTGGTCATAAGTTTGCAGCAAGTGATACAAGGACAAAGGACACTCTAAATCTGCAAATGCTTATTTAAACCTAGGACAAATTTTCTACCCAGACAAAAATAAAACACATCCCTTCTAGTAAACGCATCACGAGAGCTTTGCATTGGCATTTTCAACCAACAGTACTGTGAAGTTCAATGCTTCAATTCGTGAAAGAAAGCACAAGTTTCGTGCAAGCCTCCAATAATCAAATGGAGGACCACACATACCCCGAAGATTCAGTGCGAGGTCACACATACCCAATGGGTCACGTGCGAGCACAAAAATAAACAGCGGACTCATTAAAAAAAAAATAAAAAAAAATCATCCTACTAATAAAAATTAAAACTAAGAGAGAGAGCATAAATAAAAAATGAAATAACGCATGTTAAGACTTGAAAGCCTTAATGGCATTCGCTACAGGTAGCCATGTTTACTATCATAATGTCGGAGCACAATAAAATCTAGTCCCAGGCCTAAACCGACGTCTCGACCTTTCTCGTTATACTTACGCCCTTTAACAGACAAACAAAATGAATGATATAAAATATTATAAAAATATAAATAATATAATATATTGACCAATGCATAACATAAAATGTACAAATATATAAATTGAAAAGCTCACATATAATTTTATACATGGAGTGCAACGACGTTTCTCGCTAGGCAAGACGCAAGGGTCAGTATTTTAGCATACCAAAAATAAATCGCCAATCCAACGAAAATGAAACGTAGACAATACTTCCGAAAGTAAACATATGACAACTTGACGCAATTCACAACCCCAAGATTAACTCCATCTGTTAGATATGACAGTCTTTGGGTGCCATATTGCTTACGAGGCAACTCTATCCGAACAAAGTTGCGCCTGACAACGATGTTCCACTTCTATGCACGAATTAAGCCTTAAGGAAAAAACACTGCAAACTTTTTCCTACCAATCCGTCAAAGAAATACAAACGTATATGTAACAGCAACGGAGAAGGCAACTCATTCGACTATTTTTTTTTTGACCCAACAACCTGAAAAAACAAACTGCATTAACAGGCTCTGGAATATTTTTCTTTGGTCTTCGTTGAGTCACAGAGAACGCTTATTTCACACGAACAATTCCGAATGACGCACCCGGGACTTGGGAACGAAGTACATCTCCCCAGGATAGCCCTCCCTCAAAAGAGAGCAGGCAATAGTTCAGATCAAGAAAAATCTATATATACAAACTCTTTCCCGCAATAGAAGAATAAGCAACCAACCTCTGCCAAAATCGAAATATGTAATACAAACGGGTATGAACAGAGCTTCCGCGCAATGCTCAAAACCCCGGGGAGTAGGTGAGGCTGCGAACAACCGCAGACACATGACGGAGATAAATACCGGATCAGGCTTACGCAGAGACTCGATTGACACGAACAACGAATGATGCAGCCTTCACAAACAACAAAAGATGCTGCCTTCACAACCTGATATGCAAGTTATTAATCACGTGCTAGTCAAAGATCAATACAAACCCGTCAGGGGTTCTGGCAAGATGGCTGGAAGAGTATGAGGCACAATAATTGAGCATATCTACACAAATCAAGCGGAGACAACGGAAGGTATTACAGAAGTCTACTTTCCTCGCCATGGTCATCAATCAGCAAAGAGTCACAAGAAGACAAGCGTGCTCCGCGTCGGCATTCAACATCCGGCACATCCGCCATGGCAGAGCTACTTATGTCCGCCTCGTCCACGACATCGTCGCCCGACAACGCCTGGTAAATAAGATCGCACGTCGTTTCGTCACCAGCAAGCCTGCCGACGTCATCCTCCGCATACACCGGCAAATTGCCGAACTCATTACTAGCCGGGAGCGTCGCCAGGCTGGAGTACGGCGGGAGTGCAACATCTAAAAACAAGGCTTGGGTTGACGAAAGAAAAGCCTAAACCGAAAGGCAATATGCATAGCAGAGCAGAACAAAGGAAGCTGTAGCGTTTATGCAAAAATAAATAAATAAATCAATCTCGAGCTAACTTTAACTCTTGCTTCTTAGTCTCTTAATCAACGGCAAAAGAAAGATAGAGACAGTAAAGACATCACGGATACTTACTAGTCTCCCCGCAAGCCCTCCCCTGCATCGCTTCATCAAACGTCGGTGGACCAGAGTCCGACCTACTGCGCATGGCCTCGTCGTACGACGGCAAGACGAAATGAAACGTGCTGGAGAAGTTGAACTGCACGTGACCGGGCTCTGACGACGAATCGGTGACGCTCCGACGACGCCGAGCACGCCGAATTTCCCCAAGGATCCGACGGCGCTGGTACGCTACCAAGGCGATGACGAGCAGCAGAACACCGAAAACCGTGGCCGCACTGGCCGTGACCACGGTCAATGTATTCAGGGATACAGAAACCTCACCATTCTCTGCAAAGCAGACCCAAACAAAGCTTGTACGATTGTTTTTATCCTCTTAATCCCTTGCTTGAGACTTGATCATCGCACCTCCATATTAAAGCGACACCACGAAAAAATAAGAACTAAAAAACTTGGAATGCTAGTTAACAGGCACCGCTAATGATCGAATATATTGAATCACCTATGAACTTTATAAGGTCGAACAGAAACAGGTGTTGAAAAATTTAACGGAATGAACATGGAGTCTCACCACAATATGGCACTTCCATGCCTCCGTTCTCGTCCAGTTTAAACTTTATTTTCTTGCCGTTCATAGTGCACCTGTTTCGGAAGACGTCTTGGTCAACGCATTCCGGCATTAGTCGGTCCCAAAACATGTGCTTTGTGCACGTCAGCAAGCGCGCGCCAATTAGGTAAAAACCCGCGTCGCAGACGAACACCAAACGCGTGCCAATCGTGTACTCCCGCGGTAGCCTCGAGTCAGCCGAGTCTGCAAGCTTGACTTGACCATTTCTCAGAGTTGGCTTCGAACAGAAATTACCTGCAGAAGAAAGAGGAACGGTCTGTAACGTTTCTATTGCAAATGATAGAGTATGCAATATATAAATAAATAAGTATATATGGAAACCAAATTGTGACCAAGTACGGTGGCGCTAGAGCTCGCCTGCGCTTATGAATAAGTTTAACGTCACACATGGCTTGCACAACACCATGCGGACCTTCCACGTAGCTGGAACGAATTTTTCCAGAGAGAGCCATTTAGGACACATCTTATGTTACTCCGATAATTGAGCGACGTGGGATGCCAATTAATGTACCCGCACAGCGGTACTTATTTTAACGACCTCAGAGGGATTAAGGCGAAGTGAACCTACGAAATAAGTCGCCCCGGCTTGGACTCGAACCCGCACTCTCCAGACTCCGGGCTCGCGCCCTTACCACCTGAGCTACCCGTCCTTAAATAAATAAATAACTAGACAGATAGATAAATAAATAAATAAAAATAAATAAATAAATGCATATATATATATATATATATATATATATATATATATATGTATATATACATATAAACACAAATATAGTAGCTTCCCAGGAAGCCGGAAATGCATTTCTAGAGTCGGATACCTCGGCTGTGTGAACTACTTCATAAAAAACGAGAGAAAAAACACAAACACAAACACACACAACACAGGTCATCAAGTACCGACCCCAGCCGGTTCATCCCACGCCAAAAGATCTCAACGAACGCAGCTTGACACGACAGCTAAAGCTGACAAAGTATGTCACCTCACCTTGACACCTAGGCCACGCCACAGTCCACTTCCCGCCAGTCCCACAATAGGTCACCATTTGGGAAAGCTCAAACGTGCCTTCTAGATAATAACCTCTAGAGCAACGTAACAGCACACCCGTTCCCACGGCGTATGACTCGTTGATCGGCTCATATTGAGCGTTGATCCTGTTGTAAGAAGGCTCTCTGGTGCCTCTCTGTGCTAACTCATTACTGCGCGCAGGATCGTCGTACATGTTCTCGCATCGAGTTTCAAAGAAATGCTCTTCTTCTGTAACGCAGCAAGGAAGATAATAGATACACATACAAGAATGGGACACAACGCCCCTGGTAAGAACTAGGGCAGGGGTTCACCGGATGCCACCACTCGGTGCCCAAACCACCGTAAAATAAAACACAACAACAAGAAAGAATACAATAAGAAAACAACAAACACAACAAAAACAACCACAACAACAACCACAACAACAACCACAACAACTTCATTAATGCTCCCTCATCAATCCTCCTTCATTAACGCGATGAATTACAAGAAACTAATTGAAATCAAAAATAATAATAATAATAATAAAAAAATCAACAGTACTGACAGAGTAAACCAAACCAAACTGTGCTGCAACGTCAATGGGATCCTCACAGTACAAAATATATTTTAAAAATCAATACTGCGCTTCAACATCAATTGGATCCTCATAGTACAAAACAAATTTTGACAATTCATCAAATTAAGTCAAACCAACACTTACTTATGCAAGAGGGAGGCTCTTCGACGAAGCCAGAATAGGAGCAAGTCATAAGCTCCACTCCCTTGAGTTTATAGCCGGCGTCGCAGTGAACTGATACGACAGAGCCAAGTGAGAACTTTCTGTTGTCCGAAAAGCCGGTGCCTGGACGTAGCTTGAGGGTGGCGTGTGCAACGGCCGGAGATCTGCAGGTTTCTACGATAGAAGAGAAACTGCAGGATCAAGCGGCAATACATACAAAACAAAAACTCTTTTCGGAACACATTGTAGCAATCCATGATCAATGATAACTTCAACAAAGCTCAGACCTGATTCCAGAAAGGCACGCATGAATAAAACCGCATTCCTTACGCAGAGGAAAAAGCAAAGAAAAGCATCCGCAAGACAACGTACGCCATGAAACTCGTAGCTTCATAAGTCGGAAAAACCAAAATAACATTATGACAGCAATGAGCTTGAAGCGAGGATATCTGAATATAAATGTTGTTCAGCGTGTCCACCCAACAAACGAACCAACCCTGGGAATGAAAGAAGTTTATCAAACTAAGCTTACTTGTCGAGCATTCCCGTCCGCCATAGTTAAACGGACAGGAACAGGGTTCTTTACAAGCAGGACCCTTTCGACAAACGCAGTCGTCTACAAAATGATACAATAAAAACAAAAATAAGGACAACAACAACAACAACAACAAACCTATGAGATCGTCGCTAGATACATATTTTGCATGAAATTAATTCTGAAGCCAAACAACACACTGACGTGAAGGAATACGTCCAAACTTTTATTTCGCATCTGGATTGAAGCACCCGCTGCTCGCATAACAGACTATACCCAAGAGACCTCTCAAACGTTACTTAATCCTGATGCCAGAAACGTGAGCGCCAAACACATATACAAACATGGCAACCCATAGAAGCCACAAAAGAAGCACAAACCACGTAACAATGTCCAATTACGATTCCGCTCAAAGTTTCATAGACAAAACTCTCAGTACTACTTGTGAAAAAAAAAAAAAATCATCATCAACGCACAGAACGATACTTACCTATTTGATATGACGCAGAGAACCTCTCGATATCGCTGGACTTGAAATAAACAATAGACAAGGAGGAGCCGCCGGACCTGTAGTAGCGGTCAACCAGAAATCCCGAGGGGTCCGCCTCAGGGCAAAACTGCGTAAGGCGCGGTTTAGTACTGATGAGCCCAGTATCAGGCGACAAACTTGGCTCGTGAATTTCAGCAAAATATGACACACACTTGGTCTCCCCTAAATGTGGACCTATCTTTACGAATATTGTAGAGTTTTCCGGCGCTGTGATGCTCCATATCAACAAGTCTGCAGCTGTAGGAGTGCTAGACAGATATTGCGCCTTGTACGATGCTTGCAATGAAGTAACTAAAAAAAACAACACACTTTATTATAAACTAGCAATAGAGATGCAAGACAGAATGCATGTAACTACGTACGTACCTATGTATGCTCTTCAAAATTTTTTAGTCGCGTCATATTTATAAAATAAAACATCTGTCAAACTATGACGCGCAATATGCATGTTCTTCTAGCTACTGCTTTTTCAATGCTCTCCATTGAAAGAATCCACAGGGCCGCTGTAAGACAAGTTTTCATCGAAGCCCAAGTATCAGTATGTATCATCGTCTCCTTATTCCTTCATTTTAAAAGCTCTTCGTTTCGAAACTCCAAGCTCTTTGCATTTAAGTTTTTTGATATTTAGAAAAGCAGACTTTTTCTCACTAAAACTCATAGCTAATCATTTTCTCACCAAATATCGCACCTATATCATTACTCGCAGCTTTTCGACCGCATGCAGGAGACCTTTGTAGAAGGCTTTCATGTCGTCGACGAAAAGTAGATGCTATATTTTGGTATTGCGAGCTCTCGAGCATATCCCGCACGAGATCACAGCAGATGTTCGTGAGGGTTCATCGATATGACGAAGAACATCATGGCGAGGCAGCTTCTTGGAGTACCTCACTTTTTTTTTTACATTTGATGCTGCTTGTTTCCATGGTTTTGGCTAGAGCTTTCAATCAAATTCTGGTCTTACAAGATCCCATGAGTCTGCAGTCGGCTGAACGTAACTCATGGGTACCTGGCAAGCTCCAGAGCCTTTTTTCTATCTATCACGAGGGACACAGTCAAACGCCTATCCAGGGCTTCTATTATTTGTGCGCTCGTCTTCTACCATCACGGCATGCGTAGTAATACATTGCCGGGAAGTTGCGTTCTTGCAGCATGCGGCGCTTACGCCATATGCTTTCGAAGTTAGGAGTTGCTGCCTTACTCCAGATTCATGCATAGAAAGTAGGAAACTCCTTTGGGGAAAGGGATGTTCTTAATTGAAAATGCCTCACCGCGCAATAAATTTGTTTTGGGTTAAACCTAAACGAGTAGTAGATGGAGTTCTATCAGCACTAGCCAGATTGTCTTCAAAGAAATTTTCTGCTCGAAGATCAAACTTAAGCTAAACAAGCCTTGAACATACACACAAACAAACATGCATACATACATACATACATACATACATACATACATACATACATACATACATACATACATACATACATA